>PVKU01009206.1:0-64373 GCA_004027475.1 Anoura caudifer
ATATGTATTGATTTAAAACAGTGCAGACAGGCTGGGGAACAGGGGGCAGGAGGAGGCAGCGTGGGGAGAGAACAGAAAATAAAATAGATGTATAGGCTTTGTATAAAACAGGTACGCAATCTCAGGCCCATAGGACACATCAGCACAGCACACTAGATTTTCCTAAACTCCTCTGATGGTGTGTATTGAGAGTGTCCAGACAGGAGAGCATGTTTACTCAGAGTAAACGTGAAGTTGGTTGGGCTCCCGATTCAGTTTCAGATAACACTGACTGACAGTTGATATACACCATATAACATGCTTTAACATTACCTTTGTTAATAAGTTAATATTTAAAACTCTTTATAAAAATAATATACACATAGAGCTAAACTGTTAAAATTTTATGCAAGATTTATTATTACAAACAATACTCTGATTCCCCCTTCCTCACATTTCATGTTCTGCAGAGGCAAACATGCTGACGTTTACCTCCACACCTCTAAATTACGTTATTATATTGCTATTATTTTATTTTTATCTTCTGGTATTATCTGTTTCCTTTCAATTACAGGAGGTGAGTATACGGTTCTCACATATATTCCACTGCACCCTAAATATAGACACACACAATTCCCATTGCCTCCTACCACTGAACATAACTTTCATCCTAAGTGTCATTAGTTCAATAGAATGTTTTTACATTTGTTTGGCCAAGTGAAATAGATTCATTGCCTAGCCAGGTAGTATACTATAATTACTTTTTTCTTTCTTACCAACCTATTTTTTTTTTTTTTGCCTGAAGTTATAAAATGTATGTTTTTCTATTTAGTTGGTTTTCTAGGCACTTCTTTCTGATTCATTTTCAAACTTTCCCCAAGTTGTCTACATTTCAGTCCATATATTACAACACCTCAGGATTCTCTCAGTTTCAGTGTCGTGAGGACATCTTTCTGAGGCACTTTGCACCTTCTTCAGAGACACTTGTTGCTCTCTGTGTCTTTAGCGGACAGCTGCTGTTTCAGGATCTTGCATTACTTATGTGTTGCTATCTCCCCACTTCCCTCTTTGTCTCCCCCTTCCTCTTTTCCCTTCCTCCTGCCCCATCCCTGCCCCTTAATTGGATCATGCAATTCCAGAATCCCATTTCTATTTTTTCTTAGCTTACTCCCAATTTTGGAAGAACATTTCCAGGAGCTTCTTACAAAACAGTGTTTAAGCGGGTAAAATGTTTGAGTCCTGGCATGAATGTGTATTTAAAAAAAAATCCTTATTTTACGCATAGAATTATAAGTTTGGCTGTATATAAAATTATAAATTTGTAATAGTTTTCCCTCAGAATGAGGGAGGTGGTGCTCCATTCTCTCCTAGCTCCAGTGTTGCTGAATGAGCAATCTTACAAAATCATTTGAATTTCTGAACTTTTATATGCTACTTACCACCACCACCCTGCAATATTTTGGAATGTTTTTCCCCAGTGTTCTGAATCTTTTTAATGGTGCACTGTGATACAGGTAAAATTCTTCCATTATGCTAGTCCATGAACAGAGTACTTTTGATCAGAAAATGAATGTCCACCAACACTAGGACATTATCTCCTAGATGGTTTTCTCTTTTTCTAATTCCATTTCTGGACATAACTTTGATTTAGAACCCCTAGAAAAATCTTATCTTTTCCTTTCTCCTTTGTGTTTTTGTTCTACTCTCTGTGAAATTTTCTCAGGTATATCATCTAACTCTTCCATTGGGTTTTCTGGGTTTTAGTTCCAAAGACATTCTTACTTATTTGTTTGTTTCCTAATTACTATTCTTCATTGCTTCCCACAGAACTTATTGCTATGAAGGAAATGTTATATAATACATGCTATTCAATACAGAAGTCTTTAACCATAAACTCTTTATTTTTACTTAATTTAAGCTTAAATAGCCATGGCTTTAATAGCCATGGTGGCTAAGACCACCATGTTGAACGGAGCAGCTGATATTATTTTATATCAATAAGAAACATTAATGTGGATTCTTTTGAACTTTTCTTTTTCCTGCACATCTCTGTTTCTCCAGTTAGCTTACTATCCAGTTAGCTAGTGGCCCAACATCATTATCTTTAAATGTTTCTTTTGATCTAATACATTCACCTAAGAAACATATTTCCTGATCTGGTCTGGAATTATAAGCTAGTTATCTGGGTGCTGAGAATCGAGTAGGAGAGGAGGGCTGGACTTCAGCTCTGCATTATGATGCATACTTTCACCATTTTCAGTACAGTATCAACACCTCTAAGCAGAGATATACTTTGTTTTACCCTGTTTAACGATATCATCTAATCTTCTGTTCTGAGGGGAAGGAAAAGAAGAGCCATATTCCTCAGCCACGTGGCCTGGAGGGCTGGATGTAGGGATTTAGCCACTTCTTAAGGAGGCTCACACTCAGCCCGCCCCGCCCCACTCTCCCTCACTCTCTCAGAGGTCCTTCTTGCTGGAAATGGTTGGGTGATTTCAGCTCTCTGGCACAAACAAGTTAGTTTTTGTTTGTTTGTTTGTTTGTTTGTTGTTTGTTGTTTTTTTTTTATTTTCAATTTTCCCACTGATGACTTAGGATTTAGTTTTCTCATGTCAGCTAAATCATTTTCTACTCATCTGTTTTCCAGTTTCTATTTTCTTCTTTCTACTTCCGTGTTCTCTTTATCCTTACACATTAATGCTTCTTTTTAGCTTCAACAACTGTTCAGTTGACTTTCAAGAGTAAGAGTACAATATTTTATTCAATATTCTACCTTTAACTCAGACATCCTAGACTCTGAACACTTTATTCCAGTCAATTCTCTCAATCAACTATAGATTACTATTATAATTCCAATTAAGCTGATGATGCTAAGACTCAGAAATATGAACGGTTTTACTAAAACCATGCAGATCTCTCATTCATCTACATGAGGATCTCTGCCCACTCATTGGGCAGAGAAAGTATGAAAAAGAGTAATAACTCCAGAGAGTCTTTTTTTGTGTGACATGTCAACTTGACAATATGTATTTTGAAAAAAAAATACGTGCTCAAGATGTGCCAGAATTCGGAAAGTGATTACTAGACTGAAGGGGATTCCACCAGGATGGGTGGCCTTAAGTGCACAATCCTAGATGTGCCCCGAGCTCTTGCTTGGGCACTTCCTGTATAACCTGCAGGCAGCACAACACTGAGACCAGGAGGGCTCTTTATCTTTTGTTACTGTTACTTGTTTGATTCTCTTTGCCAGACCTGTGATCTTGTTCTCTTACTCCACTTTGCTGACAGTCTTGTGGGAGGAAGGGAAAACACTGTGAGTGACATGTTTATTTATGTACCTCATCTGGGATGACACCGTGACAAGCCGCAGAGACGTATTTTTTCAAGCAGACTTTCTGTGTCACTTGTCAGCTCCTTATTAGTGGGTGGTTGAGTTTACTGCATTTTTAGTTATATTTGAACGCCTAATAATCTCACCTCACATTAACTGCAATTTCTGAATTATATCCATCTTCTAAGAGTGCATCACTTTATATCTGCTGGTAAATTGACTCATGTGAATCTACCTACCTCAGAATGCTTCTGAGATTTTATTACTAGGCAAATAATTACACCAATCATCATTTGGCTTTTTTAAACTGCTCTAGAAATAGCTTACCATATCTTCTACCTTTCTCTGTCTTAACACTTTGGCCCACTGTGACAGCCCCTGAGACTTCTAGAAATCATGGTGGTCTAGCTGTCACCTCAAAGTCTGCATGTCTGAAACTAAGCTCATTATTTATACCCCTATTGATCCTTTGCTAAAGCCTAAATCTTTGTGCCACGTTGGCTGCACCTCTCTAACACCTTCCCAAAAGGAATCATTGCCAAATCCTGTTGGTTCTACCTGCAATTGTATCTCCTGCTTGTGTCCAGCTTGCCCAAAGCCTTATCTCATCTTTCCCGGATTATTGCTAGGTTCTTCTTTCTGGTCTCTTTGTCCCTAGCTGGACTTTCTGACATAAGGGTTAGTTCATTACTGAAAAGTTGGGAAACAAAGAAAAAAGTAGAAAGGTAAAAGTAAACATTACCCATATATTTAGGTAATTACCACTGTGATTTTGGCATATGCCTTTGCAGATAAAGATTAACGTAAGTGTGAATGTAATTATGCATGTAATACCTGTGATATATAAGCATTATAAATATACGCATGCTGTTGTATTATATAGTACTGGGACTGTTAGAAACTGTTTATACTTTGTATTGACTAAATTTGAATTATTGAATAATCTTTACATAATTCATATCTTTGCCACTCTCTTGCTTAAAAACCTTCAATGATGTCTCACTGATAAGAATACATTCCAAACTCATCAAGTAATTAGGCCCTTCAGAAATTGGCTTGACTTACCACTCCGGCCTCATTTTCAACTACATTTACTTAACTGCATGGGTCTATTTGCTGTTCACCTAAAACAAGCCACACATGTTGAGGTCTCCACACCTACCACAGTTTCGACTTCAGGTCTGATGGGCTGTCAGAGTCTATAATCTGCCCCTCTGGCCCTTGATGTTTTCACCTATCAAAATTCTGTTTGGGCTCTAAGTAGCCACTTTAAGTCCGTCTCTTTTGAAGAAGCTTCACTGATATTTCCTATCAGAATCACTTACCTTTTTTGACAGGTCGTACGGATCTTTTTGCTGTTGGGTATTAGGTATGAATTTTCTTATGGAATAAGCCCAAATCTTAAAGTCAAAAAGGCCACAATTCAACTCTTGCTTCTGTATCCTACTAGTTGTGCTATGACAAAACATTTAATCCCCTTAGACCATAGAAAAAGGCCCACCGGTACCCGGATGGAAAAGCGGAGGTGACAGAGGTAGATGTTTTTCCTAATGTCACACTGCAGGTGAGAGTTGGAATTGGCAACCATTACCTGTTTGATATCAAAGCCAATACTCCTGCTGGTCATGTTATGCTGATTCTCTAGTTTTCCCCTCTTAAAAGAGGACACTATCTAAAGCCGTTCCTGGATATCACTTCTCACTATACACCTTAACCACTGAGCGTGGACACCACTGTGTTAACACACTGTTTTGGTTTTCTAGGGCTGCCATAAAAAATTATTGTACTTCAAACCCTGTGGCTTAACCCAAGAGAAATTTGTCCTTTAGCAGTTCTGGAAGCTAGAAGTGCAAAATGAAGATTTTGGCAAGGCCATGTTGCCTCTGAAATCTCTAAGGAAATGTCTTTCTTTGCTTCTTCTCAGTTTCCAATGGTTACCAGAAACCTTTGGCACAACCCCTTGGCCTGTTCTTCCAGTGTCTATCTGCTATCTCCTCATGTGTCTCTGTGCCTTTACATGTCTTCTTATAAAGACACTAGTTACTGGATTTGGGGCCCACTTCATCTAGTATGACCTCATCTTATCTTCATTATATATTCAAATACTTATTTTCAAATAAGACCATATTCAGGTACTGAGGTTAAGACTCTAACTTAGCTTTGCTGTGACAACAGGCACTGGTTAGAGGTGCTGATATATACCACCTCATACAAATTCATGCTTCCATTGTTATTGATTCATTTGGCAAGGTTAAACTTCCAGGCAATAGACATATTTCTATAACATTTCTACTACATAACAGGACAAATGCTAGTATATTATTATTGTTTAATGTCAATTAAGAGGCATTGACAATAGATAGTTGTTTTTTATAGTTTCTCATATTCATTTACTGACTGAATCTGACATTATTCATAATAGACACATTGCCAAATATTATCATGATAGAAATAAAAAGTTAGGATGATATACAAAATTGAAAAGGATGGCAGGTAAATATTCAACTTTACAAAGTCAACATACTGGAAATTTAATTTTGTTTATTATCCACATATATACCCATTATAGATGTATATTTTTAAGGTTACTTAGAGTATCCTTTCCCCACACTTTTTGTTTCTAACAAGAAAAGCCACCGCTTGTCATGGCTGAGCTACTAAATAATCACATGGTGATTTGTCCAGTATTTTTTCTTATTATCTGATAATTTGGTTTAGCATAGTCACAATAAAATAAACATTTGTAGACCCATGCATTAAGTTCACATGGCTATAATGTCACACATAGTTATAGTCATTTTCAATAATTCTGTCTAATACAGATGTTTGACATGGTAGCTGACTGCACTGACTACCTAATTCCACACATTTCAGGTCAGCACCTTGACCTTGCTACCCTCTCCATCACTATACTTGCCCAGAGAACTCACAATCCCCACCCCTACAGCTCCATCTGCATTTTCCTGCCTTTGCTCAATCTTTGCCACACACTCTCCTGTGCCTAGCAAAAATTATGTATGCTGAGAGCAGAGACAAAATAATACTTCTCAATAAATTCTTTCATGAGAATTTTCCACTCATTTTTTTCTTTTACTAGATGATTCTAATTACACATGCACTGAACAATTGTTTTATTCTGCCTTAGTGACAAAAAGTTCATTACAGGATTTGTAAATCTCTGTAGTGCTTAGGATAGAGCTCAGCACACACTTACTTTCTCCCAACTCCCAACCAAGAGAGAGATCTGATTTCATTGGTTAATGAAAAAACAAAGTGGGCCATGGTTAGGGGTGAAGACCCCTATGATAGAATATGCCTATCACATTCTAGACATAGTGGGAGGTACCAGGGGTATTCAGAGATGAGCAAGTCAATGTCCCTGATCTCAGGCAGGTTACAGTCATATGCCAGGTGCTGAGGGAACTGACCTGTACTACAGAATCTAGTAAGAGCCACAGTGATTAGATAAAAAGCACCCATGAGGGGCAGCCTTAGGCAACTGCATTTTAAGATAATCTTCAATAGCTGAGATGATGGGCCTGGGACAAGGGAGGAAAAGTGGGCAAAATGCATTACAAGCATGGGAAGTAGAGAGAACCAGAGACATAGAGGCAAAATAGAATAGGAAATGTTTGAAAACTGCAAGCGCATTACAGAAGAGATCTGGTGCCTTATTTTTTCAAATAGAAAAACAGTACTGAAGTCATCACTTTGTTTCTCATTTACTTATAGAGTGCATGCATGCCTCTGTGTGTGTGTAGAAAAATGGGTGATATGCTTTCCATGATTTTGCATGATTTTCTGTACAAATTCACAGGAAAATGGTAGGGCAAAAAGCTCATTATGGATTTTTCTTTTAACCATAAACATAGTCTTACAGAAAGATGTCTTTCAGGCATCTGCCACCTTAAACAACTTTTTGGAATGGTTACAGAAATGCATATCCAAGTCATAAAGATTAAACACAATACTCTCCTCCATTTATAGTAATGCTTTCAAATGACAAGTTCAAATTACTTGTTGTGATTACTCTTCATCTGGGCAAAACACATGTTTGCAACATATTCACAAGATGCAATTGCACCGACTGCAATGACATAGAATAACAAAACTGGAAAAAAGCTAATCACACACAATACACATACTGTTTAGATTTTTCCCAAACACATCTTTTTGTATTGCAATCTGTTCACCATTTGGACTAATCAGTAACTTTTTTGTATTGCAAACTATCAGCTGAGTTAGATGACTACCAAAAAGGTATTAAAAATAGAACTTCCATGCATGCTCCATATTCTCAAATTTTGATGACATTTAAGAGAGAGAATGGCCTTGTGTTCACCAGTGATATTGTAATACTTGTAGATTTTGAGTTTGTGATGATCACAAATGGGCAAATTCACGAATATATGTTTTCAAAGATATTCTTCATGCAAAGCTTTAGTAACTCTATCCTGAGTAGTTTAATAGGTGGTTTTGGGATATAATATTTTTCTCTGTCAATAAAAGAACATGGCAAATCACAGTTAAAGCAGTCTCTATACATTGGTACTGTGTTTTCTCCACTTGGCCTTCTTAAGTCTTTCTTTTTCTTTTTTCTTGTTGTACTGTCTCTTGGGGGATATCTCATCCATTGTAGTTCTAATTTCTAATTCTATTTCTAAACTGTACCCCTCTTCTTACTTCAATGCCTACTAAATGGACTTTTCCATCTGTACGTCTTCAAAGTTACTGGGCGTGATTCAGAACTCATCATCTTCTTTAATCTGTCCTCCCACCTCAAATTTGCACCCTCAGCAGTGTTCTCAATCTCCATTAATTACATAACTATTCAAGCTAGAAAATTCTGAGTAATACTTGAATCATCATTCTTTCTCCTACTAGAATAAAGGAAAAGACACAGAGAAGAAGCACTAATAATATTTACCTCTTCGGCTGATTACCAAACTATATATGTGTATAGCAAGATTCTTCAAGGCCTGGCAGAGAACAGCTACTGGGAAGCTGTGAACTAAGTGGAAGTCCAAGATTGTACCATACTGAGAGACACAGACGCACTGAGCGGCCAGGGTAAATTGACACTGCTGAGCAGCCTGGGGACAGAACTGAGGCCTCCTCAAAAGGGCCATGGCCCAAAAAGGCCATGAACCAGAGCTCCTCTAGTTTTATAAGGACTACAGTAGAATAATCTTCACAAGGCTTAAAAATATTTTAAAATAAATCAAGCTGTTTTCCAATAAATTATCTGTCAGAACATAATTCAAATGTCTCTAAAGGAAGACAACAAAATTTAGAATCACATCAATATAATATTCACAATGCAAATAAAACAACAAATTATTAGATACATGAAAAAGAAATATGTGACCCACTTGTATTTTAAGGAAATTATAAAAAGTTATGGAAATAATAAAATCAGAAAACAACTTTAAATAGTTAAAGAATATCTGTACAGAAATGGAAATAAAAAGAACCAAATTAAATTATAAAACTGAAATATACACTATGTGAAATGAAAAATCCATGCATGGGCTTAACATTAGATTGGACAGTTCAAAAGAAAATATAAATAAATTTGAATACCTGGGAGTAAAAATTCTATAGACTGCACATAGAGAGTGAAAAGCTAGGGAGAAAAATTAGTTTCTCAGTTTGAAAATACCTAGCAGACAAAATTTGTAATGTGAGGACCAAAAGAGTGTGAGAGGAAGGATCAAGGATAGGAAAACAATGAAAACATATTTTTATCTAATTGGATGAAAAATGTTAATAGATCTATGAATCTCAACAAATCTCTATGAAGCACAAACTCAAAGAAAATGCGTCCAAGCATCTGAGAGTCAAATTACTAAAAATTAATGATGAACATAAGTAGTAAGAAAAAATACATTACAAATCCATAAACAAGAAATCATACTGACTTCTTATCAGAAACAATGAGAGTCAGAAAATTCTGGAACACTATTGCTGTGCTGAGTAAGACAAAAAAAGTCTAAAATTGTATAATCATCAAAAATATTCTTAAAAAATAAATAAAACATTACATTTTTTTTTCAGATAAACAAAAGCTGAAGTATTCATAGGCCTGCCCTATGAGGAATATTAAAGGAAGTTCCTGATACAAGAGAAAAAATAATACTAGGTGAAAGCTCAGATCTACATTACAGACCAAAAACAGCAAGTATATGAATGACTTTAAATTTTTTTAAAAAAGGATCATTGAATAAGTACAGAATAATTCCTTTTGGGGTCAAAAATATATATAGAACAACGTATAGTGTCTACAGACAGAAAAGGTCAGATCAAAGGACTGGAAAAGAATAAATGAAGTTTACTGTTATAAGTTTCATATGTTACATATGAAATAGTATAATATTAACTTTTTCATAGAAGTATACTTAAAAGCTAATATGATAAATAATATGGAATAATATAACATTCAATTTTTAAAAAGACAGGAAAAATAAAGAATAAATAAAAAGGTAAATAAAAAGGGACAAATAAAAAAGTAAATCAGTTAAAAAGTAAGGGAATGAAGAAGGGTATAGCATGCTAATATTAATCAAAAGAAAGATGTTACCAAATATCTTCTCAAGTGCAGGAGAGGTTGTGGAAACAAGGAACCCTACTCGCTGCTGGTGGGAATACGAACTGGTGCAGCCACTGTGGAAAACAGTATGGAGGCTACTCAAAACAGTAAGAATAGAGTTACTATATGACCCAGCAATGCCTCTCTGGGTATCTATCCCCCAAATTTGAAAACATTTATTTGTAACATATATGCACCCTATGTTTATTGCTGCATTACTCATGGTGGCTAAGACAAAGAAACAATCGCGTGCCCTTCAACAGATGACTGGATAAAGATGTGGTACATGTACACAATGGTACATATACATAATGGAGTACCACTCAGCCACAAGAAAAGATAAAATGCGTTTGTGACACTATGGATGGATCTTAACAGAAAAAGTCAAGAATTAAATTATTTCACTCATGTGTGGGAAAGAAAACTGAAAGCAACAAATGAACCAACAAGAAGAATGAAGAAACAAAACTCATAGACATAGACAATGGTGGAGATTACCAGAGGGGAGGGGCATGGGAGAGCAGTGAAGGGTAAAGGGGGTCGTATATAAGGTGAGTGAAGAAGATGTGACTGTGGGTGGTGCGCACACAATCCAACATACAGATCATGTATCATAAAATTGTATACTTGAACTCTATATAATCTTATTAATCAATGTCACCTCAATAAATTTAATTTAAAAGAAAATTGGAGTAGCTGCTTTAATTTCAAGCAAAGTAGATTTCTGAGCAACAAATATTATCATCAATAAAGAAAAATACACTATAATGATAAATAGGTCAATTCATCAAGCCACATGCAAGAATGCATGTGAATCTAAAAATGAAACTTCAAATTTCATATAGTAGCAGCAAATAAATCTGAAAGAAAAAATACATGAACAAAATTGTACTTGAAGACTTTACAATCCCATTTAAGCGATTACTATAACTTTTAGTCCCCAAGATCAGAAATAATAGAAATTTCAGTAAGATCACTCAACTTGCCCTAATTTACATATATAGATGAGTTTACCCAATAGCAGCAAATACATTTTTCAAAGAGTACATAAATCATTAACCAAGAGAGATCATATGTTATACAAACAACAGCTCTAAATTAATTTTATAGGACCAAAATCACTTGTAGTGTTTTCTCTGATCACAACAGAATTAAATTCAAAATCCAGACCAAAGACATTTTGAAAGTCCACACCAATCTGGAAATGATGAGACATACTTCTCAATACCCAATAAAACAAAGAAAGAACCACAAGGTAAATTAGAAAATATTATGAATGGAATTAAAATTAAAATACAACCTACCAAAATGTGTAGGATTTAGCTATAAAAAGTTTTCTTTAAAAAATTGATTTTACTAAAAATGTAGAAAGTTCTCAAACCAAGGCATTGCTTCTATGGAAAAATATTTTAAAAATAAAGCAAATTAAATGTAAAACAAGTAGAAGTAAAAAAAATTCAGAAGTCAATAAATAGAAAATGGAAACAATATAAAGACAACAAAATCAAACACTGCTTTTGAAAATGTCTATATATTGAACAAAAAATGACACAATTGTTAATTAAAATAGAGAAAACACACATTACCAATGTCAAGAATGAGAGAGAGATAATATTACTAGATTTACAGGGATAGTAAACAGATATTAAGGTATTGTTATCAAATTTATATCAGTTACTTTTATTTATTTTTTAGCACCATAACATTTATTTTTAAAAATTATTTTGTTGTTGTTCAATTAAAGTTGCCCACATTTACCCCTCCAATTACTTTAAATATCCCAGAATAAAATTTTATCAAAAATACAATTTGCCAAAACAAGAAGAAAGAATACAAAAGTAGCACATTCTTAAATAAATTTTAAAAATTAATTTATAATTAAACTATTTTCAAGAAAGGAAACAAGTCTAGTAACTTTGATGGTGAGTTTCACCACACATTTAAGAAAAAAATAACAACCAACTTACTCAAATATTCCAGAAAATAGAGAAACAACTTCCCAACTCAATTTATAAGGCCAGTATTACTCTAATACAAAAGTTGATACATAGTATATATAATATATATAACACCGAAGAACAATATCCATCATGAACATAGGTGAAAAGAATCTTTGAAAAATATTAACATCTGAAATCTAGATTATACAACGGGTAGACAACTATATTAAACAAAAATATGTTCAAGAAGATAGAGGAAAGCTACTGTACGATGAGAAAATAAAGGGAAGATATGAGAAAGGATTCGAATAAAATTTCGGTCAATAAAAATCCACTAGCTCAAATAAGTCATTAGATGAAATTACTGTCAATCTAATGATGAAGAAAGTAAACAATGATATAACAATAGGAATTTTCTACATAGAGGCACAAAAAGAAAAAAATAAATCACTGAAGTAAAGTTAAGACAGGATCAGCAAATTGTGGGGGCAATATTCAGGATTAACAGAAGAAAAGGAAATAGAGGTGGTGGACAGAAAAAGAATGGCCAAAATTCAAGATCTATTCATCATAAAACTTCTTGGCTAACAGAATTAGAAAGAAAATTCCTCAATCTTATAATGGGCCTACTTTTTTATAATATCCCTTATAATTATTTCTATTTAAAATCATACTGATTTTTCAAGCCAGTGCCAAAAGGTAAGAAAGAAAAGAAATAAGAAAAATTTAAATTTTCACAGGTGATATTACTATTTAAATAGAAATTGCTAAGAAACCTACCAAACATATTCGTACTAGAAGTAATATGTAAATTTAGTAATATCATAGGCACCAGGTTAATTTACAAAAGTCAGTTGTAAACCTATAAGAAAATGGAGGGCAAAATTGAAAATAGTTATTTATAATAGCATTATCAAGCAAAAACTACAAAAAAATCAATTTAACAAAAGAAGTAAAAACTTTACATAAAAAACTACAGAGTTCTGTTCAGAAATATTTTAAAACACCCAAATATATCACAAATGTAATGTTATGAATTATGATGATGATGTAAGTTATTTCCAATTTGATGTATACTATATCTGTGTCTCCAATGGGCACCCTTGTAGAAATCAAAAATATATTATAAAATGTATATGTAAAACACCTAAAATAAAAAAGAAAATATTTTTATATTTTATTGATTATGCTATTACTTTTGTGCCAATTTTTCCCCTTTGCCTCTCCACCACCCAGGATCCTCCACTCCCTCAGGCAATCCCCACACCATTGTTCATGTCCATGGGTCATAAGTGTAAGTTCTTTGGCCATTCTTTTTCCTATTCTGTACCTTATATCCCCATGGCTATTCACTAACTACCTATTTGTACTTCTTAATCCCCTCACCTCTTCACCCATTTTCCTGCAACACCCCTCTCATGTGGCAACCATCAAAATGATCTCTGTATCCATAATTCTGTCTCTGGTCTTCTTATTTGCTTAGTTTGTTTTTTAGATCTAACTGTTGATAGATACACATTGCCATTTTATTGTTCATAGTTTAGATCTTTTTTTAATAAATCCCTTTAATATTTCATATAATAATGGTTTGGTGATGATGAACTCCTTTAGTTTTTCCTTGTCTTGGAAACTCTTTATCTGCCCTTCAATTCTAAATGATATATTTGCTGGGTAGAGCAACCTTGTCTGTAGGTCCCTGCTTTCCATAACTTTGAATATTTCCTGTCAATCCCTTCTAGACTACAGTTTCCTTTGAGTAATCAGCTGACAGTCTCATGGGAACTTCCCTGTAGGTAACTAAGTGCTTTTCTCTTGCTGCTTTTAAGATTCTCTGTTTATCTTTAACCTTTGGCATTTTAATTATGATGTGTCTTGGCTCAGGTCTCCTTGCATCTATCTTGTTTGGGGTCCTCTGTGCTTGCTGGAATTGCATGTCTATTTCCTTTACCAAATTAGGGAAATTTTCTTTCATTATTTTTTCAAATAGATTTCTAATTCCTTGCTCCTTCTCTTCCCCTTCTGGCACCCCTATGACATGAATATTGGAACACTTGAAGTTATCCCAAAGGCTGCTTACACTATCCTCATTTTTTTGAATTCTTGTTATGTCTTCTTGTTCTGATTGGTTGTTTTTTGCTTCCTTGTGTTCCAAATTATTTATTTGATTCTTGGCTTCCTCCATTCTACTGTTGTTTCCCTATAAATTGTTCTTTATTTCAATTAGTAATTTTCATTTCTGACTAGATCTTTTTTATGCTGCTGAGGTCCTCACTAAGTTCCTCGAACATCCATATAACCAGTGTTTTGAGGTCTGCATCTGACAGATTGCTCATCTCCATTTTTGTAAGTTATTTTATTGGAGTCTTGATCTGTTTTTTCATTTGGTCTATATTTCTTTGTCTCCTCATTTTTGCAGCCTCCCTGTGTTTGTTTCTATGTTTTAGGTAGAGTTTCTATGACTTCCTGTCTTAGTATTGTAGCCTAACATAATAGGTGTCCTGTAGGGTCCAGAGGTACAACCTCTCCTATCACCTAAGCTGGGTATTCAAGATGCACCTTCCTTGTGAGCTGAGTACACTCTCCTCTTGGAGTTGAGTCTTGATTGCTATTGGTAGGTCAATGTGGGGGATTTACCCAGGCCAGGCAGTTGCAAGGACTGGCTGTGACCATTGACCACCAGCCTCTTCCCTGCTTGGAAGATCAGCTGTATAGGGGCAGGGTGGTGTTGCTCCAACATGGTCTGTAGCTGTCCACTGGGTATGCAGGCTCTGGGGTTTCCCATGTGGTTCAGGGCAAGGTGAGTCCCCACCTGTGTTCTACCTGAGACCACGCTGCATGAGTTATAAAGTAATCTGAGATGGTTGCTACTTGTTCTGGGCTTACGGATTCCCAAAGCCAAGGTATAAACCTAGGGTAGCTGCTGCTAGTGCTGAGCTTGGGGACACTTAGCATGAACTATGGGGCTGGGGGCTTTCTGAAGCCAGGTGTTGCTTATTTGATAGTATTTAGGAAGTTGTGAAACATGAGCTAAGATCAGCTATTAATATGAAAAAGGCACAGTTAACAGTTTGGGTAGGCCTGTAATTTAGGTGGGGCAGAGTGTCAGGGGATCTCCAGAGTGGAGCAAACAGTGTTATTCAGGTCAATGGAGTCTCAGATATGGCACCTGCCTGCCAACTTTGTGGTCTGTGCTTGGAGGGCTCAGAAAAGGGTCAATGGCCTCTACCCACTTTTATGTCTGGGAGAAAACTGTCCCCCAGCTCCCACCTTGATGCCAGACAGTTCAGTTCCTCCATGCATGTCACTATTGCCTTTCAAGCTGCAACCCTAGTGCTGGGCTCAGAGAGAGTGAGTCTTTGTAAGTCCATGTGTGGGCTCTTTAAGGGGAACTGCTTGGGACTCTAGGAGTTTCTTCCACTGACTTAATCCCTACTGGTTTTTGTAGCCAGAAGTTATGGGGACTTATCTTCCTGGTAGTGGAACACTGGGCCTGGCATGGGGCTGGTAATCCTCTGTCCTGAGACATGCATCCAGAAATTTTATCCACCACCTGGTGGATGTGGGATCAACCCATTTGCATCTCTGACTCTCCTACCAACTTGGATGGATTTGGCTTCTTTAATTCCATTGTTGTCAGACTTTCATTCCACTCAATTTCTGATGGCTCTATGTGATGGCTGTTACATATTTTGGTTATAATTTTGATTTGGTTGTGTGAGGAAGTGAGCCATGTTTACCTATGCTGCCATCTTGACCTGAAGTCCAAGAAAATATTATTAAATGATGAAAAAGGTTAGAAGACTAATAATGCTAACTTCTAAACTTATTTAATAATCAGTTTGGTGTTGCCATGAACTACAGACGTACCTCAGAGGTACTGTGGATTTAGTTGCAGACAGCCACAAAAAAAGTGATTTTAATTTTTTTTTTGCTGGTGGAGTGTCTTGCCTTCAATTTGGGGCGGGGACAAGCCAACACCTGTGGGGTGCAATAAAGTGAAGCGCAGTAAAACAAGGTATGCCTGTATCTTGTGTGACCTGGGAAAATAACCTTGCTGAGTCCTGGTTGTTCCTTTTGGAAACTTTTGTGAAACTTCTATAGAGAGTAATGGCATAATACACAGATCTGGAAAAGAATAGGTGTTTAAAATGAGTTGACTATTTATAAACATGGCAGAAATCATCTTGATCTCCAGGCAGTTTATTCACAAATGGCCTTCAAATAAATAGCATATTTTATAAATATGAGGTATATTTATAAACTGAGGTATATCTGCTAACTTTGGGGGCAGGAATAGAATACTTGATATCATCAATGGGGTTAGAATTAGAGACAAAGCCAAGCAAGTAGAATCAAACAATAATAAAAACAATAAAAACTACCACCTTCCATATATCAAATATCTGAGTCATGCATTAGCACTAACCTCACTTTACAGATGAAAAAACTAATGTTTCAAATAGACATAGAGTTAGCTGAGACCACCCAGCAGTAAGTGGCAGACTTATGGTTCATCCCAGGGCTTCCTGGTTTCAGACCAGTCACTCAAAACCTAATCTAGGTTGCTGATCTTGTTCGTGTGTGGGAATTTTTATCTGCGTCCAACCCTTATCAAAATGCTCAACAATGGAAGACTTTCTCAATTACTCTTGATATAATTATTCAAATCCTTCTCATAAAGATAACTTAAATGAAACAAACACAACAATTTAAAAAAAAAAAAAAAAAGGTTTCCCACCTGACCTCCAATGACCAGAAATACTGAGCAGGCAGCCATTAAGGTTACAGTATTCCAGAGCAATCTCTATTGATACCTATACATACTGAAATAAAGGTTAACCCTTTTCTCTCAAGTCGTGTGTGTGTGTGTGTATGTATGCATGCACATGGGTTTTCTTGCACTCACACACACAAGTACACTACTTACCCAAAATGAAATTCAAGACTGGCATTTTTCAGAGCCTATGCAGAATTTATTGGCCACATTTTCATTTCCATAAAAATGCAGCATACCATATGATTACATTTTATAAGTATCAATTAAAGAGGTAGCAGAAAGACTTTAATCACAGTGTACATTGAAGGATGCATTTTAGTATCAAGGAGGAATTGTAATTAAGGTCTAGAATTTGGCAGTGTGGGTTCTCTCACTAAAGAACTCTTTTGCACAGTTGAGATCCTCCTAATCACAAGGATATCCTAATACATGCACAGAGGGCTTAATTTTCTTAAAATTTTCCTCTGAGAAAGAAAAACAATGAACTCCTATTGACCCTTTTAGTCACTTGGGTCAAATCAGACCTATTGTCAAAATGGCTTCAAGCCTTCATTATATTTGAAATGTATGCCAAGGAAGAAACGTTAAGCTTCCAATAATCAGACCTCATTATAGATTTTCCCCTAATAAATTTTTGCTGGGAAAGGATGGTCAGAGAGTTTTCTTTGTAAAGTATGCAACCGAGGATCATGATACAGGATTAAATAGTGGAATTTAACTGCTTTCTTAAAGACATCATCTGGCTGTAACTCCTGGTTTTTGTAAAATTGAAAGAAACCTCCTTCTCTGACTTCAAAAATCAGAGTCCATTAATTCCCTAGCCCAGCGTGCTTCAGAAATTTGAACTGAGTGAATTTTTTGGACTGGAAATATCTATCCATCCATCCATCCATTTATTTACATGAACCATTTAGGAAACAAATATACATTTTTTAGTCCACTTGCTCTAAATAGGAATGAAACAGAATTTTAGAGATTTGAAAGGGGACCTCCTTCTTTGTCAATGATGGAATGTAAGTTACACTACCTTCATATTAAACACATTCATTCTGTTCTTTGCCACAATAGAAATACTCAGGAGGTAGACATTGAGGTAGCTACTATCACAGAACATCTCTATTGCTATCTAAAAATGTTAAAATGAAGGTTGTTCCTTTCTTCTTAAACTGTGTGTGTGTGTGCATGCATGGGTTTCCATGCACTCATGCACATGTGAATGAAGTCTTAAAGTAAATAAAATATTTCAAATGAAGTAAACATTTTTAAAAGGAGCCAGAAAATCCCTGTATGAAAGGAGAAAATGTCTGCAGCAGCACAGACAACAGTGGCTTCTGATAAATATTTTTATCTTGACATCTTTCCCTGTTTTACCTCTGTCCATCCATTCTTCCTATCACTCTTTATTGTCATTTCTTTCCTTGGACTCAACTGATACTCTGTGTGGTCAAATTGAAACAAATGAACAACCTTCTCTAATTCCTGAAAGGAGAAGCAGATGGGTCCCCTGGCTCCTCCAGTGTACCCGGAACTGTTCAGGAGCAGTATTCCCATCACAGTTTTGAGTAGCATGGGTTTGATGAGAATGGATGGCATATAGATCCTATTCATCCGACCAGCCAGTTCACCTCAGAACCAGGCCCTGTTCTAGGGACCAAAGGCACAGGGAGCAATAGCACAGGGCCTGGGCCCTTGCAGGGGTCACCGCCTAAAGGAGGAGACAGATGTGAAAATGATGACACATATTTCAAAAGTGGTCACCATGTGCCAGGCTCTATTCTAAGTGCATTGCATTATGAGCATGTACTCTTGATGTTAGTCCAAAGTTAGCAATGACACCACCAGCCCCATTTATAGAGAAAACAATGTACAAAATACGATGGAGGCATTCAGAATTTAAATAGCTCCTGAGGTCACAAATTTAGTAAGTGAGGCATCTGAAATGTAAACCTAAGGACTTGGGCCTGGAGTCTGCACCCTTAGCCACAGGCTGGAGTGCTGCATTACCTCTCAGGGTGCAAAGGCATAGACTGGACCTGACAACCCCCACGCCCACCAGAACAAGCCAGTATGCACATCCTTGCTCTACCCACCATATGTGAGCTTTGCTCTGCTTCAAAGCCCCTTTTCTCCATTTTAGCCGGGGTGGGGGGGCGTCATTATTATGTAGGTCAATTTATCCTCTTAACTAAATAAGTTCCCTTTTCTGTTACAGTCTGGGTGACATATACTTTGAGTTGGCACTGCTCAAGTTGGCACTCTGGGGCCTTCTGGCTAGAAAAGGTGGGGCAAAGAAAGAAGCTGAGGTGACAACTAGTGTGTTCTTTTCATACAGCTGGGAAGAAGCGAGACTGAGATACTTCTATGTCCATGTCTACTTAACAGTCTCTGTATATAAAAACTTTGACAATGCAAAATGGACAGCAAACACTTGCCATAATGTTTGACCGTAGCATTAAATAAAAAGTGGCTGTTTTCATTATTTATATTCTGTCAAAAGTCACGTAGTGGGCACAGCTCAATTGTGTTTTTACCATCTTACCATAAGCCCGAATTGCCATTTACGTTTAGGCTTCCCAGGACGTATTTCCAGCAGATGAATGCCGTGCTCTAACTTCCCATCTGCAGGATTTTCATATGAACTACATAACTTTTCTTGTTCCTTTGCTACTTTCCTTTTTTCTTCTAAGAAGGCCCTATCATGAGCACCCAGCTCCCAAGAAACAGTGAGAAGTTCTTCCCGGAAAGTTATGTGAGAAAGTTGCTTTTGAGGGTCCCTTTGACGTATCAAGGCACCTTCAAAGGAGTCAGAGAGATGTGTAGTTCAGCGGAAAAAGCTTGATTGCCTCTAGCTTTTAGGGACTTAATTTAGTGAGGGTGCAGGGCAGAGTTAAAATGTGAATATGACTGACGATTGGAAGATTTCCTGGTAGTCTGTGCACAGCAGGTCAGGTTATTACAGAAACACCAGGTCCTAACCAGGACATGGGAACAGAAATTGGAAGTGATGTGCAGACTGCCAAAGGAAATATGTACGCAAATGCCCCAAGGCGGAACTTCTCAAAATGTGGATGGTGGTCCACATGTAGTGAAGTCACCCAGGAATGTTTGTGAAAAAATGAAAATTGTTTGGGCTCACATCAAACCTAGAGGGTACAGGTCACTCTGAGGCAGGGCCCAGCATTCCAAATTTTATCTAGGTTCTCCAGGAGTTTCTTCTACACACACACACACACACACACACACACACACACACACACACACACGGTCTGACACAAGAACACAACTTTTTTATTACAAAATCTTTTATTACAAAGTCATAGCATGTAAATCTGTAATATAACAATATTGCACTCAAGCACACCATATGACATTTTAGGGGAAGTGCTCAAATTAAAACTATAGATTATTACATCCATATTATTACATTTCCAACCATGCTCAAGCAGGTGTTACATCTGCCAAACCCTGTGTGTGTGTGTGTGTGTGTGTGTGTAAACAAACATATATATGTAACAGTATTGATGTTAAGGATCAGCTGTAAGATAAGAAAGAAACAGGAGGAAGTAAAAGAAATTTTGTTCCAATTGAAGCTAGGGTGTTAGTATGTTAAGAACATTCTATCACTTAATCAGCACCATATCATTATGACGCTATTATTTTCAGCCTCACTTTTGATGAGAAAATTAAGTCTCAGGGAGACTAAAGCACTTGCCAGTGATCAGAAAGTTTACCAGTGGTGGACGCGGGATTTAAACTCAGGCAGTCTGACACAAGAACTTGCTTTTCTCTTAGAGGTAATATATAAAATTCAACTTAGGATATTGTTATTGAGTAAGCATTATATGTAAAAAAAACAGAAGTTTTGTTTTATTGTTTTGTTTTTTAGCGAAGGAGGGAATTTTAAAAATACCAATAAAGCAAAACCTTGTCATACAATCCAGTGTAGTAACTGATATGTACAAAAGGACTTCAATGCTCTAATAAGTAATGTACTTTATAATAAAAAATAACTATTTAGTGACAGAATTTCACTTTGGTTTTTAGTTTTAGGCCAGGAATAGATCAACTGAGGTTCCAGTTTCATAAAGTAAGAAATAGAGAAGCGACATACATTCCCCTAGTACTAATGGCTGAGTCATCGTGTGGCAATAAATCCACTGCACATTTTTTAGGTATTTTGGATTCAAATCTTGGCATTATTAAACCAATGTGAGTTGGGCTAAGCCCTTTAACATCCTTACACCTCCATTCTTTCATTTATAACATGAAAAGAGAATAATACTTATTTGCCTACCTCAAGATTATTAAAATTATCAGAATGTGTTAATGCAAATAAAAAGTAACGGTAACAATTATCCCCATTAACTCCAGTGTGAAGTCCATAGGAATGGTGATGCTGGATGGCAAGTTCCTTGATAATAAGAATGGGGACATATCACATTGTACCCAGCACGGAGCTTAATGCTTTTTTAAAAGACATTAAGTAAATATTTGCTATATAAATAAAACTAATCATCTGAGTTTCTTGTTTAAATAGATATATGAATAATCAAGCATGGAGGGAATAAGCGATATCCATAAGCCTTTATTTTTATGGTATATTCCTTATTCACCTTCCAAAGAAAAGTACAGCACTATTTAAAGTATGAAAATCAGCCCTGACTGGTGTAGCTCAGTGGATTGAGCGTGGGCCTGTGAACAAAAGGATTGCGGTTTGATTCCCACTCAGGGTACATACCTGGGTTGCAGGCCAGTTCCCAGCAGGGGATGCATGAGAGGCAACCACACATTGATATTTCTCTCCCTCTCTCCTTCCCTTCCCCTCTAAAGATAAAATAAATAAAATCTTTAAAAAATAAAGTGTGAAAATCAGTATTTGTTTTCTTACTGTGAAAACAGAAATTGTTTTTACTTTTAATTTTTCTATATATTGTATATTAATTAAAAAAAAAAACCCAGAAGATTCCTTATTTTAAAACTCATCTTTTTGGCCCCATAAAATATCTAACTCTTTGACCCTTCTTTAAGTTGATCTCCTCTAACTCTGAATAATATGCATGCTCCTCAAGAGTGGATGTTTACTAATAGAAACAAAACGAAAAATGATTCTTAAAAAAAGGCTACAAGAAACTGTAAGATTTATATTCTATTCTAACACAGAGATATATATTAGAACTACCATTCTAATTATGTGAGGTTTGTCCAGAAAAAGTCCAGCCATTGTTAATACAACAAGAATTGTTTGTATGACGTGGATGTAACTTGGCAGCCAAGGAGAGTGGACTGGAATGCACATGCTTGAACAACGATGACTTCACTGTACTAGTCAGTGGGGGCAGTAAATGCCATTGAGTGACTATGTGTACTGTGCTGTCACATTCAAAATGATTGAGCGAGTAGAGCAACGAAACTGCATCAAATTTTGCATTAAGTTTGAACATTCCTCTGCAGAAACTATTCATGTGATTCAGAGGGCCACAGCTATGGACAACTGGTGATTGGCAGCTTCATCAAGAAAATGTGTCTGCTCATGCATCATGTCTCATGGAGAGTCTTTGGCAAAACACCATATCAGCTAGGTGACTCAGTCCCCGCTAGATACCAGATTTGACCAGATTTGATGCCCTGTGCTTTCTGGCTTTTCCCAAAACTAAAATCATCTTTGAAAAGGAACAGATTCCAGACCAAGAATGAGATTCAGGAAAATATGATGGGGAAACTGATGGAGATTGGCAGAACTGTGTGTGGTCCCAAGGTGCCTACTTTGAAAGGGATTGAGGCATCATTGTCCTATTAGCAATGTTCCTTGGATCTTGTATCTTTGCCAATAAATGTCTCTATTACTCACATTACATGGATGGATACCTTCTGAACACAGTGCATACACATAGTACATACTTTGTTCTTTTACTATTATTATTTGATATATTCTCAAAATTTTCTCCTGCTTTATAAAGTCAAATAATATTTCAAATTAATAAAATCAGATGTGTCTTTTCTTGCAGATATATTTAAAAGGGGGACCATAGTTTGAGGGCAAAGGCTCTAGATCAGGAATCATAAAAACTGACACACAGCTCATCTCTTCCAGGGGTTCATCAAAGAACCTTGATATTTTTCTTTTCTTTTATCTATCTATCTATCTATCTATCTATCTATCTATCTATCTATCTATCTAGATTCCTCCAAAGAGTTCTCTAAAGGGAAGACCAGAGATCGGAGTATTCTAGAAGAAGGAATACCATAGGGTTTAAAAACCCATATCCACCTCTTTTTTGTTAATTCAACGAATGTTTACTGTGGTTTCCACTGTCTGCTAAGAATATAACAGGAGGTAAAAGTCTATGTGGGGGTACACACAAGCTATATGATAACATCAGACCACAGCATGATGTGATCAACATTACCACAGCAGCAAGTCTAGGGTCTTCTGCAAACAATGAAATAAGTTGCAGAACTCAGTCTTAGTGATAAGAAAGGCTTTAAAGAGGGAACAATGATTAATCTTAATGGGAGGGAATGGGTTAAAGTAAGCAAAGAAAGTTAGACTAATCAAATTTCAAATCCTGGTTTTACTATTTTCTGACCTTGGACCTTATACTCCTGTTCTCTGAGCCTGGGATCTTCCTTTGCAAAAGAATTGCAATAATGCTTCTGGTGGGGCTTGGGGGAAGCTACATGGGAAGGTGGATTTAAAGCACCATAGCGGTACCTAGCATATACTTCTATAAAGTCCAATAAATGTTGAGTCCTTCCTTTTAAAGAATGAGCCTAAAGGAACACAGATTATTTCTTAAGACATTTATTATTGTTGTCCTTCTAAACCTAAAATAGAATAATAGATAAAGACACATGATACCTTTTTTCTCTTTTTCTCTTTCTTTTGGTTATATCAACCTGTCTTGAGATTGAAGCATGATAAGGAGGCTCATAAAAGTGAGCCTGGACACTGCCCTAAGCATTTTCATATTTTGTTGTTTAACCCTCATAAAAACTTTTTTATAAGATAGATACTATTGTTATCCCAGTTTTCCATTTGAAGAACATAAAACTCAGGGAATTAAGAAATTGCTTATGATGACTCAGGTACCAAGTGTTAAATTGGGGTTCAAATTTGTGTTGCTTGGCTCCATATTTGTCCCCTTTATCACTGCACAGCACACACATCTATGACATGATATATTTATCTATGTGGTAATGACCCACAAATAATCTCTAGAGTGAACACAGAAGTCAAGGACAGAACATTGGGAACATCAACACTGAAGTGTCTGTGAAAGGAGGAAACACCAGAGGAAACTGAGTACATATGAGGAGAGTGTGTGACCCCACAGAGAGGAAAATGTGGGTTGCCTATGCAGTACCTACTGCCTTTTCTTGCTTCCCAACAGGATACTAGGGATGTTCAGGTATCCACTCTGCCCTCATCACATGATATAGGAGAAACTGAATCTATTCCAATCTATTGGAAATATATTCCAAACATTCTTAAAGCATTCCAAATAGGCAGAGACCTTTCTCTATACAATCTTCTTGGCCCAGCAACCTAAGCTGGCCCCACAAGACCTGGAAGAAGACTCATGTGGCCTGCACTGATAATGCCCCTGTTCTTCTCCCTCTGCAAATGGACCAGGATACAGGTTGCTCCAGCTGTGGTCAGTAGCCATCTTGTGGCCATGGCAAACCGCTCTGAAGACCAAGTTGACAATGAGAAGGATGAAACAAGGAGAAACAAGGGGAGCAGAACCAGACGCCTGATGCACTTGCCACTGATCATGCTCCTACCTCTATTACCTCTTATAACTTGAGAATTATATGACAAAGATGCTCTCATTATTTAAGTTACTTTGCATCTTCTGTTACTTGAAACAGAGAAAAAATTCTTATTGATAATTTTTAGGAGGGAATGAAAATGCAAGGAGGAGTTTTTAAAAAGAAATGTTCAATAGTGTTACTTGTTTCAGAGAGAAATTTAAAGTTTTGGAAAATCTCACGATGATGCAGATATAAACTTATGATCTCTAAATGATTTGACCAACCAGCTCATGATAAATCTAGGAAATGTCTAAACACATGTCCTTGTACATCTGCAGTAATGAGGGATGTGAGGGATCTCCCTCACACCCCCATTGGCAGAAGGACCAAATAAACTTCACCATTCAGCTCCTTGGAAGTTCTTTCAGTTATATGGACTCATGCCTGGAAACAAAGCTGCAGATTTATATGTAACAAGTCTTGTATACTGCATCCCCCCCCCCCCAAAAAAAATAGAGTATCTCTGAACATCTTGTATGATAAAGCTGGAAGGGATCTGTAATTAACCCTAGAGTAATTATCTTTACACTAAGCAAACCACTCTGGATTCAACATAAGGCTTAGCTGCCAAGAATCATGTTATAATAAGGTTGGAGGGAGCATTTTCTAACACTTTGCCCATGGTATATCAAGTTTTAATGGAGCCAAATGCCATTCTTCCAAAGAGATATACAGAGAAAATCAGGTAAGTGAAAGCCTCCAAAGTTCAAGTTCAAGCACCATACTTTATCATTAGTCTTACCTGAGTATTTTAAGTATGTCATCCAGCTACATCACAAAATTAAAGAAGCTGAAAAATTGCAGAGATCTAAGAAGTGAGGAAGGCTAGCCTGCTTTCCAATGCGAGGTTCCCTTCAATACTGACAGACATCTGAATAATTTCCACATAAATGTCTTCTGGGAACCAGTAGTTGAAAATCAAGAACACAAGCTTCAAGACGAAGAGACTCAGGTTAATGTTCATCTCTGACACCTTATTTGTAACCTAAAACAAAACTAGTGCACCTGAGCATTAGTTCCCCCTTTTGAGATGGTTAAAACATGAGATTATCTCATAACATTGTTTTAATAGAATACTTTGTTTTAACAGAGTATCAGTTTTCTTTCTTTTCCCTTTTGTTGTCAGACTTTAGAATTTTTTAAAAATTCTACCAGATAGAAACCTGCAATTGGCCTCTCTAACACTCTCTCACGGGTTCTCACGCCACCTTCCTGGACCTCATTGAGCATGGTTGTTTCCTCTGGAGACTTGTTTCATCCCATGGAAAGATATTACTTGAACCCTGCGGGCAGTTCTTTCAATGAAAATTAGCTTGAGATTTTTAACTCCTTGTGAGAAAACTCTTCCTAGGATTGTTTTATTATTACTGTTTGATGTAATAAAAAAGTCAGACCTTCGTTAAGCAAATTAACTTTTCTGCTTTTTAGCATCTAATTCTCCAACAAAAGAGTTGGATTAAGGTATCTTAATGATTTATAAATTCTTTGTCACATAGTTTTTGAACACTTTATTCATTAAGCATCTTTCTCTGTACATTCAGAAGTTTGTAAATGATTCATAAATATGGCTACCTGAATTAAATGCCAATATTTCAAATGTGTGTTGGTTGAACGATCATAATACATAACAAGCTGTCGTCTGGATGCTGCTCATCTATTAGAATAGGTAGCAGTTGTATAAACTCACTGAGTGGTTATATCACATAGCTCATTAATTATATTCTTATTTTATAAAAAATTTCTAGATTTTTTTCTCCCTTATCTAGGTCCCAAGTTGAAATTGAAGTTTTACTGGCTTTATGACCCCAGATATGCTGTTTAACTTCAAGGGTGCTTATTTCCTATCTCTAAAACTGGAATAACACCTACCTAAAATATTGTTGTTACGACTAAGTAAGGTGATAGACATAATGTGTCTTATTTCCAAAATATACTAGGATTTTAATGTGTTACTTTCTTTATACTTCTGAATCCCCCTTTTCATCCCTAACTGCTCAAGTAGATGTATAAGTAAGTGATGGGAGATACCTGACTGCTAAAGAGAGAAAGAGCAAGAGTATGAAGCATCCACCACTCTGCCATCTCTGGAAATAACTGCACCGTGGTGCCTGGCATCTGCCAACAGTAGTCCTCAGATGAGTGCGGGGACTTCAGGCAGCAAGTGGTAAGTACAACTCACTGTGTCATTGCAAAACAACCATTATCATATAACATATGAGTGCAAAATGATGGCACACTGCACATATGTGCCCATGCATGTGCACACACAGACACACACACTCACACCACAGTCCAGATCCTGACAACACTTGTGCCCATGAGCATGAGAAATAGAAGCTGGTTCATTTGTTGCTAACCCGCTTCCAAAGCTAACTGGGAGTGTTCTGCAGCAACATGGGGGCCTCCTGAATTTATGGGCATAATCCCCAGTTCTTCATAACCAAGTGACAAGGATGGAATGGTTTCTTATCAATTCCATGTCTTCTAATTTTTATACTCTTGAGAAAGGCCACCCACGTTAGTCATCCTCTCATTATAGCCATCTGCCAGTGAATTCTATCTGCAATAGCCAGGCTAATAAAATGACTTTCCTGTGGAAAGGTTCATTTTCTTTTTCTCCTACTTAGTTAGCTACACTTTAAGTAGAGTAAATGGGGAAAACTAGGATCATTATTTTAAGCTCTTGGGAAGGTCGTACTTTCTCCTGTTACAACAGTCCAAATCAAATCAAGTGAATCAATTTAAGCTGGATAGACAATATTCTGCTAAAAGTACTGTAATTGGTAGAGACTATATGGGTGATTTTATATATATATATATATATACACACACATATATATACTTTTTAAAAATTTATCTATCTTTAGAGGGGAAGGGGAGAAGAGTGGGAGAGAAATATCAATGTGTGGTTGCCTCTCATGTGTCCCCTGCTGGGAACTGGCCTGTAACCCAGACATGTGCCCTGACTGGGAATCGAACCTCAATCCTTTGGTTTGCAGGCCCACACTCAATACACCAAGCTACACTAGCCAGGGCTATGTGGGCGATTTTAAAATGGCATTTTAATGATTCTAGAAAGAAACCAACACTCATTGGAGCTTAAAATGTGTTCAAACACTGACTCAACAACTATTTATTGAGTACCTACTATACTGCACAATTTAGCTAAGTGGAATGCTATGGATGTTCATGTTAGAAAACATTAGATTTTCACTTTCACCACTTTTGCAATCCACTTAAAGCCAATTTCTATAAAATGGTAATAATAATATTGGTTTTGTAGGGCTATAGTAAAAGACAATATGATAAATAATAAACACTCAATAAATGGAAGAAATTATTTTTGTTATTGATGTTAAAAAATACTGAAAAATACTCTGGAATTTTCCAAAGGAAACTTCCTTTGAAGTTTGGGAGCCTAATTAACATAAACAAAAAAAAATGCTACTAGAGGTTAATTGCAAATACTAATGTATAAATTGAAGAGGTTAGAAAAACCAACTTCTCACATATTATTTTATAAACTTAGGGAAATAAAATAATGAATTAGGGCAAAGCTTAGTAATTTTGGTATATCAGCATGAGAGTATTTTATGCTGTCATCAGGAAAGTAACGTTTAAGATTATGAAGAAAATCAACTTCTTTAAAATGAAATAAAAATTCAATGTGCCTTGCAATGGAAGCCACCCAGCACCCAGTTTTTCACTGGTACCTTATGTGATTTTGTTCAGCTACCTTCCTGCCTTATCTTGCAGGTAAAGAACTTTCAGGTTGCCCTGCTTGCTTTTAGGTGCATCCCCTTCTCATTGCTTGTGATTGGTTTAGGAATAGGTGTGTGACATTGTAGCTCTAGCTAAAGAGCTATAATGACATCCCATGGGGGCTTTTATGAAAATTGTCTTGCTTTTAAGAAAGCTGCAAGAGGAGGGGAGCTCTCTCTGCCTCCTCAGCTCGTCGTACTGATCTCCATGTGATACCTGAAACACTGCAGCCATCTTTTGACGAGAGAATAAAACCCCCGTTAAAAATGGCAGTTCATAGACATGGAAAACACCTGAGACCTTGACTTCTACATATTAGTTTTACTTTTTTGGTAGAAGTACTTTTAGACCTCTATTGACTTTTTACTGTGAATAAATGAACATTAAATAAACCACTCTGCCTCTGGACTTCCAGATCCACGAGATAATTGCCCTTATAGTCTAAGTTAGTTTTAGTTGGAACTGCTATGCCTTTTAGTTGGAAGCATTCTCACTAAGACTGCCACTTTCAAAAACACAAATACATATGGGCAATGGTGGGAAAAGCATATATGAAAAAATGTAGCTCATTTTATACAATTGTTATATTTTTATATTGTTATATCATCTTTTCAGAGAAGAAAAAGAAAAAATAGCAGAGCTACCCTAGACATGAATGAAAATGCTCTGTTAATGGTTCGAGATTTCTGTTCTATTTGCAATATTGCTGGAGACCACGTGTCTATTTCATGTGTTCTCAGGCTGGCTATTCAGCAGATAAAAATGGAGCAGCGGACCTTAGCTAAGAAAAGTCACTTGGACAAAAATGCAAATATCTAAATATCTCATCTTCTGTCTTCCTGTAATATGTGTAGCAAAATCCAAAATTACTCCTTTAAGATAAGCAGAGAAGGTCTGGAAGAGAGAAAACAGAAAAGGTGGATCTGCAGCTCTTCGAGTTGATGCACAGTTCAGCTGACCCTCTCTCTGACACTTTTCACTCTCGTTTATGCCCTGTTTTCAGGTTTGACCTGTGACTGGAGAATTTGCTCTTTCACCATTTAACTCTCTCTCTTGCATGGACCTGGGTCAAATATTCCTCTTCCAGACCTTCCCAGTAGCCCCTTTTCGGTCTCCTTTCACCGTGACACATCAGATCTGCAGCAGTTTACTGCTGCTGAAACGTGTGAATCAGGAGTCTGGACACAGCTTAGCTGTGTCCTCTCTCGGGTTCTGACCATCCTGCCCTCAGAGTGGTGGCCGGGGCATATTTCTTTCTGTATTTGGGAACCTCTTATAATATCGGGTGGCTGTTCACAGAATTTGATTCCTTGTGGTTATAGGACCAAGGTCCCCATATCATTCTCAATTCCTTGGGTCTCTCCACAGTGCTTCGCTACTTAGCTTTCTCACAACACAGCATCTTACTTCTTCAAACCCAGCAGGAGAATCTATTGTTTTTTGCTACAACAGAGTGTTCACATAGCATAACACTCTAATGATAATGACTGTTCCATCATCTTGCCATAGTCTATTGGCTAGGAGCAAGTTCCAGATTCTACCTACACTCAGGGAGAGGGAGTTATGCAAGAGTAGGACTAAGTAGGGGTCATAATAGAGTGTACATGCCAGACAGACACCCTATACTCCTGGCGCCCCTGCCTACCTCCCACACCACTATCACTCAAGTCCTTTTCAGGGACAACTAGTGCTTAGAAACTAATTGTTAGGCAGTGGCACATGAGAGCACTTGGAGTCGGACAAACCTTGATTCAAATGCCAGTTCTCTCTGTAACTTAAGTTCCTCATTTGTACAATGTAAAATATTTCAGGTTAAAATTTTCACAGGAAACTTGCAAAGATTCATCCAGGTAATATTAAAGAAAAATGCTAATATGTACTTGACACTTACTAGGTACTCAAAGTGGGCAAATATTTAAAGTGAAAAGCTACAATTTTGTATGCATACATTAAAATAAGGAGCTCTTTAAAAAGCCAGCATAGTAGAGCATGCCACTTTTCTCTTAAAATGCTCTAGAGCTTCCTGATGCTCTAGGAGTCCTCACCATTGCCCATCTGTTCTGCATGACAGGGTCCTTGCTGACTCTGAGGATCTCTGTCCATTTCTCCTGGTTCTGGGGTTGTTTCAGTCCCTTCAAGACTGCTTTTCCTACTGTGGCTCTTTCGTAGGAGCTTGATCCTCTCCCTCGCATTCTCTTTTACCCTTTGACTTGTGTGGCCGCAGTTATTTTTGCAAAACTGTAATTTATAGGTATTACTAATCTGTTTACAGAAGAGACTATAAGTTGATGTTCTTTGCCTTTGAACACACCTGATTAGAAAAAGTAACCTAGCATTTAAATCTAGAGCTGTCTGACTCTAAACCCTATCTCATTTTCTGTTCAGATTGTTAGTTTAAATACAAGCCCTGAAATACGTGTTTTTTTCCTCTCTATTAACATTTCTGGGAAATGTTTAGGACAACATATGTGATTCCTAACATTTCAAACCTGTGAATGTCAGTTGCCTCTTCTATCTCTAGTTCTCCCTCAGGTAACTGCCCTTAATATAAATAAATGAAATCAGTCTGGATGGACCTTAAGGTCCATAAATAAGGGCCTTTTTAGCCATCATTTCAAAATTGATTATGCCTTTAAAAATCTTTCATAATAAAAATACATTATGGAGATTTTTTTCCCTGAAAATTTATGTAATCTTTTCCTGTGTGAGTGGGAAGAGAAGGGTAATGAGGATATTGATATTTTATTCAAAAGATTAAACCAGATAATGGATATAAATCACTCAGTGCCTGACATGTAGAAGTTGCTTAATAAATTGTATCAGTTATTTATCAAAAAGTCCTTTTCTTGTTTATTCTGATACCCATTAATACAAACACTTTAAATTCATTTCATATTCTTTGCAGCCATAGTGTGTGGGTTAGAATTCTGTCTGATAACCATAATAAATAGAATATTTATTGGCAACCATTTATAAATAAAAACTGGTAAGATGATAAAATAAACAAACAGACAAACCAACAAGAGGACAGTTTTCAACCAGATTGTGAGCAAACCCTTAAGGATTTAGATATTTGTTGGGAGAAATGATGCATAGGAAAATAATTATAGCAAAAAATAGATAGGCGTATATTCCAGACAAGTAAGAGGCAATTTTGTGTTGCTTAAAGTTTGCAAAACACATTTCACAAGTTATCTCATTTAATTTCTTGACATTTCTGGGGGTCATCTATAGCGTTACTATTACTCTGTTGAAGCAACTAAGTTTGGATGACAGTAGATGCTAAAACATTAAAGACGTATGTAGTTGAATTGCATCTGGGACCTCTGAATTCAAATTGCACTTCATTCATTCTCTTACTCATTACTCATTTATTCACTAAAACTTATTTGTACTTCACGCGCATTTCACATAGTAGCCAAAAGGCCTGAAATATTTAGTGTGATTCCTTCACATGAGGACTGCTACTAAAATCAGCATGCCTGGGAGGGATGTAGGTCCAAAGGTGGTGGTGGAGGGGGATGTTTACATGGAATTTGTACTAATAAGCAACTGATTTGAGCAGGAACCAGTCCCTCATTTTTTTGTAAGGGGACCCAGTTATTTTTACCAACATGTTCCCCTTCCCCATTCTGAGCTGCCTTGACTAAAATGCCATGAAAATATTGAGACAGGAGAGCATGTTCCAGCTGCAGGACGGAGAGAACACCTGATTGCCACCTGAAAAAACTGAAAGAACACCTGACCATATGGAGCAAAACATCCTGCTCAGAGAAAGATGCTGGGGCTACCTAAAAGTTACGTGCCCCAGGTGTGGCAGCCCCCTATGGAACTTATCCAAGACACTTCCTTTTGCTCTCAGGCATTTAAATTTCATTATTATTACTCTTATTCTCATAAAGCTTTAGAGGAATATTATAAGGAGGGAAAGACACCAAGAAAAATAATTGTTGGCATTCTATTGTATTATCCTTATTTTTTCTATATATATTTTAAACAAAGAACAAATATGGTACCAGAATACTATTCTTAATTCAGCTTTTACATTGATTGTATTATGAACATCTCAAATAAACCATAATACATATGTAGCAGCATTTTTATGGTTGTTTTATAGTCTATGGAATGGAATGCATACAATGAATTCTCCATAGATGCTCTTTCCTATTGGTGCTGATTGTCCTGCTAGCTCCATCCTCCAGGCCTCCCACTAATCCATTCTTCCTTTCTCCCTCCTTCTCTCTCTTATAGGGATATGGTTGACTGCCTTTCTAGTGCCGAGCTTATAGAGAGATGGACTAGACATCCTTGAAAGGGTTGGGGATGGAACAGAGAGGACAAGGGCCCCAGAAGCTGATGGATGCTCTGACTGTCAACTCCCATGCTTACATCATATGAGGCAAGGCCTAACTTTCTCTTTCTCAAGATTGACTCACTTTTGGATTACCTTGCCTTTATTTGGCATCCTTCTTCGTCCTATTTAGCTTCCTCTTTGTCCACATCCTTTCTTTTACCCTGCATAAATATTTCAAATAAAAATTTGTATTTATTTAACAAGAGAGAATCCTTGGATTCTATCAGATTTTTTTTTTAGAAGAGTCTATGACTAGCTGAACTCTGTGGTAGACCTTTTGAATAAAGGGCTTCACACTTTTGAATTTTCATGCTGTTTTCATTCAAAACACATGGTTTATCATGATCTTGGAGGGATCATATGCCCTTCATTTTACAACTTGCCCTCTTCTCTACCAGTTAGTGACCCTCCTGTTTCATCCAACTATTATCTTGATGTAATGCAGAAGCTAAACATGGCAATTATTAGAGCAATGATGAAATATATGTAGATACATGTGTATCCCAAGACATTTAACTCTAAAATATGTGGTGCATATGCCAGGAAATTTGGTCTGTTTTGCAGCAGCATAAAATCTGCATAATGTTGCCATGACTAGAACTGAAAACAATGGAAAGATTGCTGTACCACTCTCATTTCAGAGTTTGCATGCACCACTTAACTCTCTGCACCCTATGCAGTGGCTACTTGTGATTGAACCTCTAAAACCTGTTTTATTTCTCTAGATTGCTAGTACATTCCCCCTTTCATATATACACCTAAAAAAAAAAAGCAAATAGTGTAATTGACAAAAATAGGGAGAACCAACTAATGAGATCAGAAAGCCAAAAGATTGGTTTCTAGCCCTAGGTGCATCCATATCTCATTTGTATCCCAAAAGGATTCCTTTATACCTATGTGGGCTTTACTTCTTTCTTATTTATCAGTTGGGAAGTGTAAGTCTTCCACAGGGATGAAGGTGGTTGTAGGGTTTACAGGAAGGGAGTGAAAAATTGCTAAGTGTTATTACTACTGATACACATTTTTGCTAAAAGCATGATTAAAAACCAAAGCAAAAGCTTCACTGCTGGAGAAAAATAAAAACAGTTAGAAGAAGCAGCAAAACTTAAGCCAGTACAGTAGTCCTCCCTTGTCCACAGTTTGGCTTTTCATGGATTGAGTGACTTGTGGCCAACCAGTTTCTAAAAATAATAATGGAAATTTCCAGAAATAAACAATTCATAAATCTTAAGTTGCATATTGTTCTGAGTAGCATGATGAAATCTTGTGTGGCCCTGCTCCAGTCTGCCTGGGATGTGACTTAGCCCTTTATCCAGCATCTCTATGCTGCCTAAGCTACCTGCCTGTTAATCACTCAGAAGCCAGCTGAGTTATCAGAGGGGTTGTCAAAATTCACAGTGCTTGTGTTCAGGTAGCACTTATTTTACTTAATCGTGGCCCCAAAGTGCAAGAGTAGCGATGCTGGCAATTCAGATATGCCAAAGAGAGGAAAGTACATATATGTAACAGGAAAAAAGTATATATAGTGTTGTAGTACTTTAGCATTTTCAGGCATCCACTGGGGATCTTGGAAGGTATCACTCACAGATAAGCAGCACCACTTTATTCCATTTGCCATTTATCAACTTAAATGCAAGGAGCATGACCTTTTAACCATAGAATATCATTACTGGAGACATGTACTGCTCAGACCCCAAAGGCTAACAGATTCAGAATGATTATTATGTGTAGACGTTTCTTGTGCACTCACAGTACATCAAGTGCAATGCAGGGTACAACAACGAACTCTCCTTACCTTCTAGAAGCTTACAGACATCACCAGAGACTGTTTCTGGATTTAGTGCTCTAGATTTTTTTTCATACCAAAATGGTTCTTTTCTCTTTTCCCTCTAATTAAGAAGATTGATCATAAGGTCACATGTTGTGGTAGAACAAACTAGCTTAGATGTCAAGCCTCTCTAAAACCAAATCCCAGTAGAAACTCATTAATGGAGTAATTTTAATTTCTCGTAACTTGACTCAGAGTTATTATGTCAATTGCACAGCCACTGTGGAAAACAGTATGGAATTTCCTCAAAAAAACAAAAAATGGCATTGCCTTTTCACTCATCAATTCCACTGCTGGGATTATATCCTAAGAATCCTGAAACACCAATTCAAAAGAACCTATGCACCCCAATGTTCATAGCAGCACAATTTACAATAGGCAACTGCTGGAAACAGCCTAAGTGTCCATCAGTAAATGAGTGGAAGAAAAAACTGTGGTACATTTACACAATGGAAAGAAAGCAGCGAAAAAGAAAGAAGTCACTCCTACCTTTTGCAATAGCATGGATGGAACTGGAGAGCATCATGCTAAGTGAAATAACTCAGACAGTGAAGGACAAATACCTTATGATCTCACCTGTAATTGGAACCTAATCAACAAAACAAACAAGGGAGCAAAACAGAACCAGAAACATGGAAACAAGGAACAATCTGACAGTGACCAGAGGGGAGGGGGCGGGGGATAATGGAAAAAAGGTCAAGTCAAGGACAATGTATAAAGGACTCATGGACAAAGACAACAGGAGAGGGTGTGGGCAGGACTGAATGTGGGAGGTGGGTGGTGGGTAGGGAAGGGGAGAGTGTTGGGGGGAAGTGGGGACACCTGTAATTGAACAATAAAATAAAAGTATATATAACTGTGTATGTAAGTATTTGTGAATGTGTATATGGGGGTATATAATACAGATAATTATATATGGATGTAGATGTGAGAGTGCCTAGCAGAGTAACGGGTGCAGAGACACTTAATAAATAGTAATTTTCCTTTTATTAAACTATAATCTATAAATTGTTTTCAATGGTGGTCTATCAGATAGCACAATAGGCTTCTAAGAAATGTCCGATTTTGGACACAGTGTGATTCAAAGAAAGAGCGCGGGCTTGGGAGCCACATAATGTGGGTTTGAATAGTGGTTTCTGGTGGGTAAGTGGCCATGGAAAGATTTGAATTTTTGTATGTCTGATTCCAAAGCTATGCCTTTCTCACTAGCCCACACTTCCAGGGCCCAGTAAAATGTTAAACTAATTGCAAAGCAAACCCAAAGAATACAGAGGAAGCTTGGTGATTTACGTGCGAGGTGGAGAAGCTCTGATCCCCCTCCCCCTTCTTAGCTGGCGTTTCAGCAGGCTCAGATAATGGTTACACAATGTTCCCCCTGGCCAGCTCACTTATTGTTAATTTCCAGGGAGTTTCTCTCCCCGCCATTCAGGTATTGGTTTGCAGAGTGGTTCAAAGGTCTCTGGAGGATGTAAAATTGAGACCGTTCTTCCTTTGGGGATTAGTGAATCAATCACCCTTAAAAGTAATAGGTTTTCTTTCCTCAGAGAAGCCCTTCCTAGACTTAATCATTTACAACAGGAATGAGCCGTTTGCCTTTCTGGAAGGCATGGGACTTTAACCAGTTTTCACAGAATGCATTCATAGGTTTAGGCTGTTCTGTACCCGTAGTCTGTCTGATTTCTTTTTTAGAACCAATTCTTTCTCTGTTTTCCTTATTACACATAATACCCGTGGGCTGATATGTATTTGAAGCAAAATGCTATTTGTCTCTTGAGAAAGAAAAGGATACAGTTAGGACTGTTTTACAATAAATACATCACAGATTTCCCGGTGCACCTGGGCTTGGATGGGCTTCCTCACCGTGTATGAAAAAGGGGTGGCAGAGGAAGAAATGTCAACCTGACAATTCATTTGTCCTCCTCTTGGGAGGTGGGAGGCTTGGTAGAGAAAAGTGCGCTATCCTTCAAGTCACATGAATCAAATTTTCAAGTTAGACTTTGTCTCTTCGTCCCTTTGGGTCTACTTGGGAAGACAGTTCCCCCCTATACCTGAGTTTACCCATCATCAAATTGGATAACACATGATGACCCTGCATGAGAATTAAACAATGAAGTAGTGGCTCGCCCAGAAAAGGCCCTCACTGACATTTGGTTCTTTCACCTGTTATGTTTTTACTTAAGGTTTTTATAGGACTGCCATACAAACCCCACGATTTTCTTTGTAAAATCATTTTATAATAAATTTATTTGAAAAGTTATACTTATTCTGAGTTAATTCTGAATTATACATGTGGAATAAAGAAGAATAGAATTAAAATACTGCTATTATGCTCTGGCTGCTGTGGCTCAGTGGATATAGTGACAGCCTGCAAACCAAAGGGTCACAGGTACTATTCCCAGTCTAAGGTACAAACCTGGGTTATGGGCCAGGTACCCAGGAGTGGGCACATGAAAAGCAGCCATAAATTGATGTTTCTCCTCCTCTTTCTCCCTCCTTTCACCTTAAAATAAGTAAATGTAATCTTAAAAGTAATATCGTGATTATTTACATTTTTTTTTAATAAAAAGGACAATAGAATTGTTCACCAGTATTCATGCCCTGCCTCCTATATTTAATGATTTCTGTGTTTCTGAGCCTTGGTTTTCTCATTTGTAAAATGGATTAAATAACCCTTGCTTTCTTTATGTCTTATTACTTAGTACACACAATTGTACTACCTACTACTTCGTTTCTAATCATATTATTTCACTAATCTTAACAATTTATTATCTCATATGCAACTCTTTTATTGTTATATAAAAGTGGTTCATTCTAATGAACAAAGCTTCTTCTCTTTTAGTACTTAAACACAATTAAAGAAAAAATATTTGTGTTTTTCTATTTATTCCCTAAGATTTTAGTAACAAAAACACAGAAGAGCCAAGTAGATGGAAGAAATGTAATAACTATAAAAATATTTAATAATGCCTTAAATTTCTTCAAGCCTTTTAGATTTCTATTTTCTTTGCTATTTAAGATGCTATCACAGATTCAACAAAACTAAGCTACCCTTAAACCTGAGCTTTTCAAATGACTTATTGTTTTCAAATTTATTCTACTAACCAGCAGGAGTTGTGGGGTTAACAAGTCCTTGGCTCCTTAATCTGAAGAGATGGAGATATTGAGTGAATTTTTATTGGTTCGAACATTTCCTGAGCACACTAGTCATGTGCTGGTCATGCTCACATACCTCATTTTCTTTAATGCTAATGAGACCAATGTTATGATCCCAGTCTGTAAACACTGATGAGGACAGTGTGGCTCAGAGGGCTGAAGTCAAGAGTAGGTAATGAAACCAAGATATGGATGTAGACTTGTCTGACACGCTCTCTCACAGTAGCCAGACAAGCTCAGAGGCTGAAATAATCAATCTTTGCTTTTGGCCATTCAATGGGCTCAAACTTCAACTGGCAAAATACAGGGGAGTCCATTTCTAAGTTCACCTGTAGACATCAAGAGCGACAAGCAATTGTAGGATCTAGTAGCTATTGCAGCATTTCACAGTCTTATACTTGAACAAAGTTTAAAAAAAGTCTTCCTAGCTGCTCATGATTTAATGAAATTTATGATTCAGGAAGAACACATTCCACATTACGCATGCATTCTTTATAGCAATGGTCATTGACAGTGATCCTCAACAGCCCCCAATCACTAGCACAAAAATTCCCTCATGGACAACAGTATGGTGATTGTTGGGGAGGAAGGGGGTAAAAAGGGACTAAATAGTAATGGGGAAAAACACAATAAAGATTAAGTCAATAAAAATGCAAATTCTTGAGCTCTTTCTCAGATCTACTGTATCAGAAACTCTGGAGGTGGGGCCCAGCAATCTCTGCTCAGACAATTCTAATGTTTGCCAGAGGTCGTGTTCCAAAGAGCTAGAGTTTACAAGTAGTGGTTGGTACTAGGGCCATATAACATGGTCCTCACCTGGAGGTCCATTTATTCCACAGGTATTGTGAGTCCACATCATTGACACATCATCATACATAGCTAGACATCCAGAGCACATAGTACATATTTACAGAAATAAGACAAAGTCCTAACCTGCAAAATGTTTTAAATCTAATTGGAGGGATAAGACTAATATGCAGGAAGTTGACTCCAAACCCATAAGAATTTAATACAAACTAAATAATATAGTAATATCACATTAAGAGAATGACAAAAATGTCCAGCAAAATGAGGTATTTCTCTGTGAGATGTTGCTATCAGACAACTCTTCTTGAAGGGGAAAAACAAAGGGAATTAGAAACAGATAGATACAGAGTTGCATCCTAGCCATGAAGTAGACAAATAGCCCTGGATGAGTTAAATTTCCTCCTTGCTTCTCAGGTTCCTCATATAATATAGGAATTATACACTGAGGTTGATGATGATGATGGTGATAAAGAAGATGAATAATGACAACAATATCATTTTGGGGTCTTTTAACACACACATGATGTTTTGGAAGGGGCCTTGTGTAAATGCACTGGGCTCTGTGCATTTAAATTCCTTTCACCTCTTTTGTACCATAATTACTTCCACTTATTTTGCGACCATTCCTGGCCTTGAGAACTGCTGAGAGAACCTCTATTATCTTAAGCAACCCTTACAACCTCCATAAGAGAGATGTGTCATGCGAATTTTAGGGATGAATTATCAGAGAGGAAGGAATGCAGGGAGGGGGAGAGAGAGAGGAGGAAAAGAGGAAAGGGACTAAAACAAGTTTTTTATGTGTAATAACATTATCATGCAAAGTCAATGTTTCCTTTGCTGTCCTTTGCTGGCTATTCAATGGTCATTTCCCTTTATCTGTAGAACTGAGCTAAATTAGGTTTTCAGTCCATATCTTCCTAATAACAAATAAACAAATGGATAAATAAAAGTATTATTTTGCTATTATTACACCTGATATTTAGGGTAGGAAAAAAGTCATACTTAACAAAAAGTGTATAATAACATGTTAATAATCTGCCAAGAAGAATTTGCTAAGAAGTGATGATTAAGTGAATTTGTGTGAAGGACTGTGAACCAGAACCGAGAATCAGTGAGCCTTCAGCACAGGCAAATCATTAAGAGCAGTCCCCGCTTCCATAAGCCATATTTGGAAAAGTAAGGATGAGGGTAAGGAAAACAGGAATGTTAACAGTGACATTTGTGTAGAACTACATAGTTTTCAATACAATTTTGTATACACTTTTTCCTATAATCCCTGCATCTACCCTATGAGGTAAACAGGGATATGTCCCTTGTATAAATGAAAATTATGAAGGTTGAGAAACCTTTATTTTCCATAACTGTGGAAGCAGGGCTCCAACCACACGTGCAGCCCTGTGATCTTTCTTTCACAGCCTGCCATCCCCTGGCCTGTAAGTTACTTGATCACAGTGCATTTACCTCACATTCTTCTTGCTTATCTCCGAGTCTATCGGAGAGGCTTTGTCAAACTGCTTGTTAAATTCTAGCTTCACTCTGCAGTCATCCTCTATTCCACACCACAACCCTATGGACCAGCAATGAGCACAAAAGGCTAATCATGCTATCCTTTGCTTTTCTGATGGGGTGAAGGGATTAGAGCAGAAAGAAATGGAGAAAGGAAGAGATAATCCTCAGGTAATGAGAAACAGGGAGGAGAGAAGAAGTGGAGACTTAGGGCCCTGCAGAAATCTTCTGCAGATTTTTGCATTTTGCTGAGTGCTCTCTCTTTCTTTCTGTGCCTAAACTGAGCTAAATGTTTATAAATGTATTAAGTCAAAAATATTTTCTTTTATCAAAGATGTTTTTAATACTGTTTCATTTGTGAAAAGGATGATAATAATAATGCAACTTCATGTTATAGTCCTTTAGATACCATTTGATTTTTGTAAAAACATAAAAACAAACAGGTTCAGAGTGAAGGAATGACTTCTTCAAGGTCACTTAGCTTAAAAGCGAGTACAGCTGGATCCAGAAGCCCCATTTTCCTTCCATTGTCATGCCCTGTGGTTGGCATGCAGACACCCTGTCATTATAATCACTTTAGACCAAATTAATATATCTTCAGAGAGACATGATTTATATAAAATTCCTCCAAGGCAAGTCCTGTCATTTTAAATTCAGTTGCACAAGTCAGACAAACATGTGATTTTTATACCATGGAACAACCGATTTCCTACCATGAACAGAGCTGACATCAATTTCAAAGAAACAAAAGCAAGAAAGAAACAAATCAGGTTTGCCTGATTGTTTACAAAGTGAGAATTGGAACCACAAAGACAAGTCTGCAGACTTCTTTTGTGTCAGAAGATGTTGGTTTGCCGCATTTCTCCAAGCTTGCTTTCAATTATGAGATAATAGTGACTACTACTTGGAAATCATGTTTTATTTTCAAGCATATTTGGCCTCAAAGATCTATACAGGTTCTCCAAGAGTCTTGTTGATAATAAACATTCCCTGCTGCATCTTCAGGGAAGCGGGATAATGCTGTGAAGGGGACTTGGGAGTTCACAGCACCAGTTTCAAGTTTCAGCTCTGATACTTTTTCTCTTTGTTATGTTGGATACATTGTAGAAAGTGGACACCATGCTGCTGGTTCCATAGAATATTATGAGAAGTTCAAATAAAAACTTTTATTCCAGTGGTTAAAGTTATATTAAAATTTTAGGAAATAATACTTTTTATGCTATGCGACCCTACTATGTGACTCTACCTGATAGAAGGAGCACAATAAATGTTTGTAGAATTACAGGAAATCCAGCTGCATGTCTTAATTATTAAATGATGTAAGTCAAATACGGGTTTGGCCAAAAAGTTTGTTTAGCTATTTTCCCCCTGCAATGGCTCTAGTAGTGCCTAGTTGTCTTTAACTTCATTTGAAACAATTTTGTTAGATTGTATTGTGACAGCTGTCATATCAGCATGCATTAAAAAATACTTATCAGAATTGGTGAATTTTTTGAAGCCATTTTAATATTGCAGATGGAAGAAGATACACAACCTTTTCAATGTATCATACTTTATTATTTCAAGAAAGGTAAAAACGCAACTGAAATGCAAAAGAAAAAAAAAGATTTGTGCCATGTGTGGAGAAGGTGCTGTGACTGATCGAACATGTCAGAAGTTGTTTGCGAAGTTTCTTGGTACTATTGACATTTGGGCCAAATAATCCTTTGCTATGGGGCTGTCTTACACACTAGAAGATGTTCAGCAGCACCACTGGCCTCTACCCACTATAAGCCAAGAGTGGCAGATAGCTGACATGCTCAAAATATCCAAATCAATAAAGTTATTGATGACAATAAAAATATTGTCATCATATTTTTGGAAAAAATTAAACAGACTTTTTGGCCAACCCAGTACAAACCATGGCTGTCTGCAGGAAGGCCTGGAGCTGGACGGAATGACTGAGGTGGCAGGGTCCACCCTGATGGCAGGGAACCCTCACGGCTGACTCTCATCACTTCTGTTGGGTGCTCTAGCTGGTATTTATAATCTTAGGACCCTGGGGGGAGTGCTCAGTATTTGCTCTGCCATCTGTAAGATGGGGATAAGGTAGCAGGGCGTGGTCTTTCTACCAGGCAAGATTTTGATGAACTCAGATATTTTATGTGAAAATGCTCATCAAGTGTAAAAGCCTATTCTAGTATAGAGAAGCATCACCGTTACCGTGAGGCCTTGTCCTGATTGCTGATGATGTTTGTGTGTCAGAGATCAGCTGTTTGGCCAGAAAGGCGAATTCCACAACAATGTTTTTTAAAGCTTAAAGTAAAGCAGAGGATAAAATCAGAATGTTTGAGGTCATTATGATAAGTCCATCTAAGGATTTTTACGGTTGCTGTCATATGATTTTTTTTTTGTTCCCCTCTGGAAATTAAGTGGCTTGTTAACTCATCATTTGTATCATTTTCTTCATTCTGGTTTAGGAATGACATAGTGAGGAATAAATTGATTCATACTATATATTTCTGAATTGTTCAAACGTAAGCATATTTTGAGCTAACTTGTTCTTATGAGATTCTGGCACTGTTTTTTTTAGCTCAAAAAACAAAGTAAGAATCCATTTTAAGTAAAAAAAAAAAAGGGTAAATAAGTGCAAGACTAACATACTAAAAGCTATGAAACATCGCTGAAAGAAATAAAGAGTATATGAAGAAAAAAAGGGAAGAAATACTTGGGGTCTTGTTTTCACATTTCCCATTTTATTTGCATGTTGGAATTTGCCTCCAAACATTTTTTTTTCCCTCTCCCTGAAGGGAAACAAAACGTCCTGGACAGGTGTCCCCACCTTTGGCCATACATCACAGCCAAGCTCAGTTCATTTCCCAAACCATGGACTCCGCACTTCCTCTGCTGCACACTGTGCTGGTAGATGACAGAGGAAAAGACGAGCCCCCCTGCTCTCAAGGAGTTAAGAATCCAGTCGAGGAGACAAATGCATAATTACAATTGAAGATACTGAATCCTTTCATATAGGTGTGCTCAGTAGGACAGGAGAGCTCAGAAGAGACACCCAGACTGAGGAGGCAAAACAACGGAGGCTTCTGATAGGAGGTTACATGCTTACATATCAGACAAGTGGAAAAAATAAACTAGACAAACTCTGAACTGATTAGCTAACTATATTCCCAAAACCGATAGTCTAGAAAACTATTCAATCTTTATGTTCCCTGTGGTATTATTATACCTTGATTTTGTTTCAAGGGCAAAACTTAACCTTTTAGCTAAGCTGATCTACTAGAAAATCTCATTAGGCAGAAACAGTGTTGGATTTTAAAAACAGCTGATTACATATGCTCAAGGCTGTTGAAAGAGGATTAAAAAATGTTGTTTCATCTTCCAAGTAAAAACAACTGGCTTGTTTCACTGTATTTAAAAACATACACCTCTTTAAGAAACCATGGTAAAGGTAGCATCTTTTTCAGAGTATCGGGTGCTGCATGGTATATGAAAATACTGTTATGGTCTGCTACACGACTCCGCTAACAATTTTTTTAAAGTCATACATTTTTCCCTTATCTTGGAGGAGAAAAGAAACTCAACTCCCTCATTTATAATTTAAGACGTCTTGTTAGATGAAAAGGAAACAAAGAATGAACAGAAACAGAGATTGTAAAAAGCTTTAACATTTAAGTGAAGAACCATATCTGAAGTGGCCTTTCTCACTGCTGCTGTAAGGGCAGCACACAAGCAGAAGGATGAGACCTGGGAGTGAGGTGCTCAAGGCTGTTTGGTGCAAGCCAGAGAAGTTCGGGTGCTTGAACGCAAGGCAGAGCCGACATCTTCCTCCCCTGAAAAAAGGTGTGCTTTTTGTTTTTGGGGGTTTTCTTGTATGTGATTAGTTTCAATCCCAAAAAGTAAACACAATTGCATTTCATAATTTCAAGCAGCAAACAAGGCAAAGCTGCTTTTCTTTAAGAGGAGGAATTTTGGGGAGGCTTCAGGGAAGATGCATTTACTACATCACTAAACTGTTCTCCTGTCGCTCAATGAGAATGTGGGAGAGATAGGTATGGCCTCCATGGGATGAATACTGAGGGTAGGAAGACAGGACCTGGCAGAGGTACAGATGGACAGAGACAGCAAGGAAGCAAGAATGGCATGGCCGGAAATGACGGCTTCCTGCAACTTTCTAAGCTCCTTTTACCCTGGACCACTTCTGCAGGCTTTCACCCTCTTCACCCTGTCTAACTGTTCCAAGTGCATCCTATCTCCACTCTTCACATCCAGTCCATATAACGTGATTTGCTACTAGCTTAGGGGCTTCTGGTAAACTAATGCACCTCTCTCCGAGGCTCAGGCTCTCACTACTTAAAAAAAAAAAAAAAGGTGGGGGTAGGAAATAACAGTGTCTGCCGCAGAGGTGGTTGCTGAAGAGGTGGATGTAGAATTAAATGAAAGAATCCATGTGCTCAATCATTGCCTGACAAGGGTGAATAAATAGAAGGGAATGTTATCATATTCATGGCCTAGACTGCATATATCTTTTTTTTTTTTTTTGCTTGTCTTCACTTAAAGAATGCTGGCTCTCTAAAACATGCTAGAAGCAAAAAATTCAAATTCCTTTTCAATAAAGAACTTAGTGATAATCCTGAACCCTCTGGTTGCGGGGGTAAATCTACGCGGTTGAGAAATGATGTTCCACTTTGTCTTTGCTTCTCTTGTCTACCCTGGGTGCTTGCTTCTTACTAGAGAAACTTATTTCTAAGCTCTCATTTTACTTGGTCTTTGCAGACTATTAACCCTTCACCACCTTGAAATCTTTTGTGATGCATTTCATGTAGTTTGATTCACCCTATGGGGTCAGCATTTTTCAGGAATAGCCAAGAGGTATAAAATCCTTTTGGCCAGAAGGAGCTTGATTTGAAGACGGAATTCCCTGTGAGCCAGCACAGTGACAGTCCCTGAACAGGACCATGGAGCTTTCCTGGAGAGGTGTAATTTGGAATATCGTGAGTTAATTTTTTAAAATATTCAACCTCATGTGAGTTGTCCACTTCCTTCTGGAGAGCGAGCAAGCTTTGTCCTCCTGATTCCCAAGCTAGCCATTTTTCACCCAAAGCAAACAGGAGACAGGGGGCAAGTTCTAGAGGATGAAGGAACAAAGTGAGGCCTAATTTCATAGTAAGGAGATCTGAAGGGCAAATTGAAAATTTTTAGAGATTGAATATAAGGAATAACATTTGCGTAAATTATAAGGAAATATAGGGTTAAATCAGATCGATTTGGCAGCAGGAAAGCAGTGTTACAATGCAAACCATTAAAGCCAACATAGGAGAGAAGGAATGTGAAGTAAGTTGAGGACTGGCAGATAAGCGGAATGACTGGTGGTTAGAATGCAGGGTTCTTAAAACGATTAGAGATCTGAAAGGCTAGGGTGTTGGAGGTCAGTGCCTAAGGTCTCAGAGAGGTAACAACTGTAGTCATTACCAATGACCCTGAAAAGTAATACAGACAATTGGCAGTTGCTATCATGAGGGGCTCCCAGACCTCCAATGCCTAAAGACTGTACTGGAGCCACTTAGAAAGAATCTGCTTCTAATGGCTGAGTAGTATTCCATCATGCACATGTATCAAATCTTCTTTATCTAATCACGGGTCAAACTATTCAGCCATAAAAAAAGACAAAATATTACCACTTTTGACAACATGGATGGACTTTGACAGTAGTATGCCAAGTGAAATAAGTCAGCTAGAAAAGGACAAGAACCATATGATTTTATTTGTCCAACAAATAGACAAATACAACAAATGAACTCATAAATACAGAATGATGTTTATCAGAGAGGAAGGGGTAGAAGTCCACAAAGAGGGTGCAGGGGGTCAAACAAATGAAGACAGAAGGAGACTAGACTTTGGGTGGTGAGCACGCAATGGAGTGTATGGGTGTTGTGTTGTAAAGGTGTACACCTAAAACTTATATGATATTACTAACAAATGCTACCACACTAACTTTAATTACAAAAGAAAAAGAAAACCCATTTTCCTTTTGTTCATCTTGCCTACCCCGGGACTTTTCTTCTTACTAGAACAGCCTATTCCTAAACTCACACATTTTTCTGTCTACCTCCCTACTCTTTACACCCAACTGAACCCTGTAAGGGTCAGTACAGAGAAGACAATGGTTCAACAGAGGTGAAATTAGCTGAGAATTCAAGAGAGTTCATTTGGTTATATAGGATAATAGAACTGAGAAAAGGGGGTTGCAGGTTGTAAGCCAGAATGTGTAGGCCTCTGGAGGGGACTTTGCATGAAAGTGGAAGAAGTGTACTTGGGAGGTTTTCCCCACAGCATGAGGAGCTCTTCCAGCCTTAAAATCAAGTGTGAGTTGATGAGGATCCTTCTGTAGGGCTGTGGAGGAGGAGGCAGTAGTGTCTATTTGGAAAAACCACATATCAATAAAAAAAAAAAGACTAAGCAAAATAAACTTTTATAAGACATATGAACAAATGTTCATTGCTTTACAAGCATTAGCTCATGAACTGTGTGTGATATCCTTACGTGACTTGCATTACTATCTCCATTTTACAGAGGATAAAACTGGGTTACGGGAGGGAGGGGTAGTGGCTCTCCCAAGGTTACATAGTCAGTGAGTCAGTGAGGGGCAGCAGCAGGTTTCAAACCTAAGACGCTGTGAATCCAAGCCCCACCCTTCCCATTTAGCCCTCAGCCCCATACTGAGCAATCATTAGCCTATTTTATTTATGTCAGTGGAGGGTAGTAGTACAGAAAGACTGAAGGGGCAGAAAGGGATTCAGATTTGAGGAGAAATTGATGGGCAGGCACAGATACAGCAAGGGCTCTCTGAGTGAACTGTGGTGAGTGAGGGACTCTTGTTGGCAGCTAAGGAAATCTATAGACAGACCTAACTAGTTTAGATTTTCAAACACAAATTTGATAAAAAATTAACTTTGTGCCACATAAATATTTTACCTTAGACAGGCCCTAGAAACTTGCTTAGGGTGTTAAGTAAATAATCCTGGGTAAACTAGTATTTTGCTGGGTTAGAATAGGGACTATGTCTTATATCAGTGATTGAAACAGAATTGTCTCCTTTCCAAATGTACAATAAATACTCAGTGTGGAGAAAAGTGCAGCAATACACTCAGTAAAATTTGATATTATTATGTTAGCATACAGAATTTTTCCCAAATATAAGAAGCCATTGACAGAGAGATGCAACATTATTTTACATACCACTAAAAATGATGTTTCCAGGTATACCTAGAGGGTACCACTAACGGTAGGATGTGTGCTGATATTAGAGATGTTATAATGGGAATACACCTGCATCCAAAAATCAACCAATTGCCATGTTTTCTTCCCATCTGATTTCCATGTATAAATTGAGGTCATGCTCAAATATAGACACTTTGGAATACTGCTTTTTCACTTGTTTCAACATTTTCTACCGGGATAAAAAAATTCAAAATCATAATTTTAATAACTATATAATACTCTATTATGTGGCTATACAAATTATTTAACAAGCCTTTGATTATTACTGGTTTTATTCCTAGTGTTTCATTATTATAAATAATGTTATAGTAAAATATATATATATAAATGTAGGTACTTATGTTTGATGGTATTCTTAAAAGAGGTTCTTCTAAACTAAATTAGCAGATCAATCAATACTTTTGAGTTTACATATGTATTCCCCAGTTCCTTCAAAGAAAAGTCACTTACTTTACACTAGAAAAGAATAATTTTAAAACCAGAAACAGTAAGGCCAAGAAGCCAATACTTAATGCTCTTCCATAATCTAGATTCTACCAACAAAGCCAGCACTCACTGGAACCCCACCTTGCTCTGGCACTGCCCAGCCCACTCTTATGTACCTTGATTCAGAACCTATTTCAAAGCATGCGTTGTTCCTAGACCGCTTCTGCTCGGTGGACTGAAGAGGATGCTATGCCGTCTGCCCCTCCCCCACCAAATGCGCAGGAAATATCCTAAGACACTGTAGCCTCCTCAGTTTCCTTCTTCTCAAACAAGTGGACAAATTCCTTGGCCCTAATCTCAGTATAACTATGTTTTAGCACAATCTCATCTTTATTTGACGATTCTCAGCTGGCCACTGTCAAACTTGCTGTCCAATTTAATGCAAACAGACCGAAATAGTAATGGTTCTACCTATCTGTACTGTTTGCTTTATTGAACTCAGCTCTTTATGAGGATCTGACCAAGGAGGGCAGCAGAGTGTGACCTGACCACATTATAAAGCCAGATTGATTAAATTTAGGTTCATCACAGGATTGTGTGTTAGACTACGTGGGTGTTAATAGCAACTCTCCAAATGGCTTACCTCATTCAGCTGTGCTTTTTGGTCCCATCAGTCCAGTGAAAATGTGATTTATCTAGGAAAGGAGAAATATAGGAGTAGAATGAGTAGGGCACAACATTGTAATAAAAAGCATTCAGACAAGTACAATTCTTTCAATAAAAATAACAATCTCACTCTATTATTCAGGAAAAGGATAAAAAATGCAGTAGAGAAAATAATGTTTTTATTAAATGACTCAAACACCACCTATAGAATTTAGACCCATGTTAAGTTTAGCCTTCTGAAAAGACCTGACAAGATGAAATAAGAGTCATTTTAGAGTCATTTAATCTTTCTAACTTCAACTTTCTGAATGCAAAGGGTCTCAGCAGTAGTACCTTGCTAACTCAGGGAGGGGTCTGGCAAATGAATCCAATCTAATTACAAAATGCCTCTGACATAGCAAGCGCAACATGTGTATGTCCATCCAAGGTTTGACTTCTCCAAAGGTATCACTCGCATGTCAGTAAGCAGCTTGAATTCATGCTGGTATGAAAGTGATGAGTCTAATACTAAATCTCTAATCAAAATCTTCAGCTAGAGCATTTTCCTCAGTGTGAAAGAATCCTGAAAACACTCCGATGCACTAGGACTCATATATATTTTTTAATGTAATGAAGAAGACTTTCCTTTGCCTATGTTTATAGTTGATCATGATTGATATGCATTTTTAATTCTTTATGAAAGGATTAAGAATACAAATTATTTTAATAGGAACTCTAAGATTCCTCTAAGATGCTGGAACTCAACACCTTAAAATTTTTTTAACTTTTATGACTTAAGATCATGTTACTTTAATATCCCTACCATGTCAGACATTAAAATACAAATTTGTATTCTCAAAGGTCAAGGTGAAACATCTTTTCATTTTTGTGTGTTTAAACTGTCAGTATAAATATTTTTACTCAAATACACGCAGCCCTAACTGTACATTTCTGTCTTCAGTATCACTGTACTTTCATGCTTTATGTAATACTCAAAAGAAGAGATTTTATTCTTTACTAGATATAAGACATATCAAATAGTAGTATTAGACATCAATCTTCATTAAGATCATGAGAGAAGAAAAATTGGTGGAGGAACTTCCACTAGAAAGAGAAAAGTTTCTTAGATTTGCAAAGGACACTGTGCAAGTTATAATCCATCTAGGTTGGCATCTTCCCAATACCTCAGTGTAAGAATCCTAACTAAACAATGCTTATCACCAATCAATAGGTTTTTATGATGAGCCCTGAACTTTATTAAATCCACCATCTCATTTCCCTTCCAGGTTCAATCTCACATTTGCATGTAATGACCAAACACACAGATCACTTTAAAAATTATCCATCAAAGATAGTAAACATTTTCTGATACTTGTCCCTATTTCTTCCAAACTAGAGCTAAAGCAGGTGCCTTGCATGTAATTCTATAATAGCATTTTTCATATAATGTGATAGTTCCAGGTTCAGTATGTTTCTTTTTCCCATCATGCTTCAGTGTGTAAAGGAGGTTGGCCACATCTTAATAGCTGATGAGAGAAAATTATTTAGACGTGTGTTCAAAACCACTCCATCCTCTGCTTGAAACAAACAAACAACAAAACATGTGATTTTATTTACTTAGATAATTCCATAACTTCTGCATACCATACACTTTCATCTGAACATAGTTTTTTTTCATTTTCTGACCAGTTTCTGGACTTCTGTGGTAAAGAATTAGGATAATTGATAGAGAACACAGAACTACAGAGTTCAAAGAAAATGAGATGGAAATAGGAAAAATGGGGCCAAGAGGGCTTATTCTCAAGAGGAAAATGAGGAGAGAGAAATTACACTGTTTAGGTGGAGAAGACACAACATGAGGCTAGTGCAGCAAATCTAGGTGTCAGCAGAATCGGATAGTCAGAAAAGGATAAATAGGAGAGAAACAAGGAGGGAAGAAAGTTACTTTGTTAGTTGGTTAGTTTCTGGGTTAGTAAGAGATTCTAGGGATAAGAAAGTGGTGCTAAAGAACAGGATAAAAGAAAATTTCAAGAAGTTTAGGGGCCATGTCTTCTAATCCTCTACATTGGTCTTTGAGAGATGAATGATGACTGAAGTCTTTTGGGGCGTTACTTGACTTCTTATTAGCAAAATACCCTGAACTGAATCTACAAGTCTTTTTATTTAATGGTATTACAATCACTTATGCCTCTAACTGTCCCGCATAGTATACAAACTGCATTTCTGATAAGAGTTCACTGAATGAAAAAAAAGCTCAAGTAACTACAATTTTGTCTGGTTAATTTTTCCACTAGGGGGCAAAATTAAAAGATGAGAATTTAACATATATGTAAAAGATATGACACACCCCCACGCATGCATAGTGACCTCATTCATATTTCTTTAAGAATAAAAACTGTGCTAAAAAAGATAATTAAAGGAACTAAATATAGGTCTTATATCAGACTGAAAACAGGAAAATACACTAAAATATCAAGATTTAGGTTAGAAAAAAGTGAATGTTTCATTTGTTAGTAACAATTAAGCTGGAAGAAAATTGTCAGGTACTGAGAATTAAGAGACAGTATTCTGAGGACGCTTGCAAGTTGGAGGTGAGAGAAAGGAACTTTAAAAGCAATCATGCTCTTCCTACCAGAGGGAAGCCCAAGTTCTGTGGGCACAGAAGTAGGGCCTTCAAAGGGCCAGGACTACCTCCATTGAACTCACTTCAAGGATGAGCAGTTTAGCAGACACTCCTAAAAGTGTCTCTCCTGGCACTCCTGGCAGCGAAAACTACATGTATAGGAGCTTGGGGGAGTGAACAAGCATGCTATGCTTAAAAATTTCAAGAAGGCCATATATTTAGAAAACGTGACACTTTTATTTTATTTTTAGAGAGAGAAAGGGGGAGAAAGAGAGAGAAACATGAATGTGAGAGAGAAACATTGATCTGGTACCTCCCATATGGGCTCCCAATTGAGGATTGAATGCTCAGCCTACATACATAGCCTGACTGGGGATCAAACCTGCAACCTTTTGGTGTATAGTACACCACGCCAGACAACTGAGCCACCTGGCGGGGGTGAAAATGTGGTGCTTTTAAAGGTGGACTGGAGTGAGGGGTTGGAATGGTAGAGGATGAGGATGGGAAGCCAGGGTCAGGGGAGGAATGCTATGAATAAATGAAAGCCTTGATTAATGGAAAAAGGACTTTCCTTGAAGGTAAGAGAAAGATATGAAACGCACACGTATTTGTTTATTTCTCTTAAGGTAGATGATGCCTGTGGCATTACAGAAAAGAGCCTCTAGCACACACAACCACTGAAAATGAATTCATGTAATACACAGTGAGCATGCTAGGGGGACAGGGAGGGCTGAAAGACATGTTTGGAGTCAGGATCCACAGGTGTGATGACTGACTGGATGTGAAGGGTGAGGGCAAGGGAGAAACTGAGGAAGATGCAGAGGTTTGTGTTTTCAGAGTCTGGATGGATAATTGCTCTATTAACCAAGCTTGGATATGGGGAAACTGCAGCCTGTCAGGAAAGACAATACATTCAGTCTTGAACATGTTGCATTTGAAGTACCTGTAAGATATCTAGTGCTTTTAGCCTTAAATAATATTTCTTGCATTAAAAAATAAATTGGGCTTGTTGATATAGATGGATATCAGCCTTATATACATAAGACCAGGAAAGAGAGCCAATATGAAAACCTTGGGCAAGAATGGGAGAGTGGGACAGTTTTTAAGAGAAATGGGATCCTATAAATAGGAGAAAACCCAAAACACTCTAGGGACCTGGGAGTCTGAATTTTAAAGAAAAGAAGTTTTAAAAAAAATTGAACTTCCAGCCAAGATGGAGCCATAGGTGGACACACTGTGCCTCCTCGAACAACCAAAATTAAGGATAACAAAGATTTAGAAACAAGAAAACAACCAGAACTGATAGAAAAATGAACTGCACAGAAGTCCAACAACCATTCATCCAGACCGGTAAGAGGGGCAGAGTCACAGCAGGAAAAAGTGGAGGTTGGTGGACCTGGGCACACAGGCAGCAGTGGCTGGCAGATCCCAGGCGCACAGGTGGTAGCTAGTGGACCCTGGGCATGGGGTGGCAATGGTGCAGACCCAGTGAGGCTGTGGAAGGTGACTGGCTCACCAGGTGGTCCCACATTCATATGCAGATAAATCCAGGTGAAGGGGAAGCAGCAGAAGGGGAAGCGGCAGAAGGGACTGGAATCTGAGAGAGAGTGGAACAAGTGCCATTGTTCCCTCTCAGAACACATTCCCACATATAGCATCACTTCCCAGTGACTGGGCTGCCCTGCTCTGGGGAACACCTAGGGCAGAGCCCTGGGGAACACCTAGGGCAGAGCCTCACTATGTAACAGCCACAACCGGACCAAAAAAAAAAAATGGCTCAAACGGGAGAACAAATCAAAGCCCCAGAGCCAATTCATCTAAGCGACCAAGAGATAGCCAACCTATCAGATGCACAGTTCAAAGCCCTGGTGATCAGAATGCTCACAGAATTGGTTGATTTTTGCTCACAAATTAGAGGAACAAATGAAGGTTACACTAAGTGAAATGAAGAAAAATGCACAGGGAACCAATAGTGATGGGAGGAAAACTGGAACTCAAATCAATGGAGTGGACTAGAAGGAAGAAAGAAACAACCAAACAGAAAAGAAGGAAGAAACAAGAATTCAAAAAAATAAGGAGAGGCTTAGGAACCTCCAAGACATCTTTAAACATCCCAACATCCAGATTATAGGGGTACCAGAAGGGGAAGAGGAAGAGCAACAAGTAGAAAACTCATTTGAACAAACAATAAAGGAGAACTTCCCCAATCTGGCAAAGGAAATAGACTTCCAGGAAGTCCAGGAAGCTCAGAGAGTCCCATAGAAGTTGGACCCAAGGAGGAACACACCAAGGCACATCATAATTACATTAGCCAAGATTAAAATGAAGGAGAGAATTCTAGAAGCAGCAAGGGATAAGGGCACAGTCACCTACAAAGGAGTTCCCATCAGACTGTCAGTGGATTTCTCAAAAGAGACCTTCCAGGCAAGAAGGGGCTGGAAAGAGGTATTCCAAGTCATAAAAGTCAAGGACCTACATCCAAGATTGCTCTATCCAGTGAAGCTTTCTTTTAGAATGGGAGGGAAGATAAAGTGCTTCTCAGATAAGGTCAAGTTAAAGGAGTTCATCATCACCAAGCCCTTATTATATGAAATTTTAAAGGGACTTATCTAAGAAAAAGAAGATAAAAAACATGAACAGTAAAAAAGACAGCAAACTCACAGTTATTAAAAACCACACTTAAAACAAAAGCAAATAAGCAAACAGCTAGAGCAGGAACAGAAACACAGAAATGGAGATCACATGGAGGGTTAGCCACAGGAGAGTGGGAGGAGGAGAGAGGGGGAAAAGGTACAGAGAATAAGTAGCATAGATGGTGGGTAGAAAATAGACAGGGGGAGGGCAAGAATAGTGTGGGAAAAGTAGAAGCTAAAGAACTTATGACACATGGACATGAACTAAAGGGGGGAATGTGGGTGGGAGGGTGTGTGCAAGGTGGAGGGGAATGATGGGGGAGAAATAGGACAACTGTAATAGTATTATCAATAAAATATATTTTTAAAAAATGAAGGATTTGTCCACCATAAAACATCAGGAGGTAAAACAGAGCTTAAGATTTGGATTTATGTGTTCAGTTTTTATCTGAGAATTATGAAGGGATATTGATAAGCTCCACACCAAACATATGTGAGAACATTAAGATTATAATTTCTGCAGTAATTAGGTTAAAGTGCTTATGAGTTATACATTATATAAATATTTTCCCCAAACTATATATTTGAGTTCATAGAAATGCACCTGCCTTCCTTCCTTCCTGCTGCCGTTCCTTCCTTCTACCCTTGCTTCCCCACTCCCTCCCTCCCTGGTTCCCTCCTGTGTTTCTTATTGGCATTCAGATACATATGCATTCATTAAGCATTTACTTCAGTGAGCACTTCTAGGGAAAGGGCATCACGGTCAAGTCTAGAGAAGTTTGGTTCTAAATTCCAGAAGGAAGACATCAATTAATTGTAGTCCAGAAACTGAAGAGAGCTTCCAGGAGAAGGTAGTAAGTGGGAAAGCTGAGTAAGAAATCCTTAGCATGCAAAGAAAATATACAATGAACAAAGTAGGTTCTCAGTTAGAGTCTGTGCAATGAAAATCATCTTCAATAAGACTGCATGTTACCAGGCACATGTAATCCCTAATTTCTATATTCTTGCTTAAAGATTTCAAACGGCTGCTTTGGACATGCACATCCTTTGTTCTATGAGCTTTGTACATTTATGACCCAAATCCATGAAAGATTTAATCCAAACGAAAGCAAATGTAAATGCCCTCATTTCAGACAGCTGCAATGGTTATTTCGGTACATCTGTGAAACAGCTGTCCAGCCTCATCTTTACACTGGTTTTTGTTTAACTTAAATGAATGTCAAGACTAAAAGAAATGTAGGTGATTAGAAGGTGGTAAACATTTCAGAAATACACAGGAGTTTCTTAGCATTTTTTTTTTCTGTGAGGTCTTCTAAACAGCCCTCCTCCCACAGAACTGGCATGATGGAACACTCTAGTAGATTACCTTTCCCCATCCAAACTCTGAGAGATCCTAGGCTGGCTGGAGAGGGTAGCTGGTTTAATGATTCCAGAAGCATTCTTCTCTGATGATTACACAGAAAATGTAATGGGATAGTCATTTTCAAGGCCAAGCATAAGTGATTACTCACAGAGCACACAGGTTATGATAGGATAGACCAAAGCTGTTGCTCACAGTGAGAGGTAAGATATAGGGCTTGACCCTTTGCTCCAAGAAGCTGCGGAAACCATGCATGTGAGACAGACAGATGATGACATGCCTTCTCCTTGGGATTCATACCACAACAACAGGCTAATAGATTCTATGCCATAAAGGCACTGACCTTGGTGGGCAGGAACATTTCCTCACAGGAGAGAAAAAGGTGCCATATGCCCCTGCATGCCACAGTTTTGACAGTGAATGACAGCATGGGCTGGCCCCAGTCTCCAGGAAGCATATGCATAGGTTTTTGCATTGTTACCCTTTGATTAACTTCTGACATACTTTGCAACATGAAACTCTTACAGGGAAATTGCTCTGTAATGCTGGCTGTAACATCTATAAACTTTGCCAATGAAAGCTAAAATGCACCCCAAAGGCAGCTTGGCCTTATAGAATGCTTGTGTGTGTGTGTGTGTGTGTGTGTGTATGTGTGTGTGTGTGTGTACCCATTCATGTGTGTGGAGGGGACACGTTTTAGTCTTTACATTTTCTGCCTCAAAATACTATTATTCAAGTGCAGTATTTAGAAAAAGCTTCTCACATGTTATAGGCATATTGCACAGGAAGAGACTTAAGCGAGGCCAAGATGAAAATAAATAATGCATGAAGTCAGAGGCCTGAAGCAAATGTTAACTAATTTCAAAATGGGTCAAAATCACAACAATTAAGTCTCTGACATGTGAAGTCATTTTTTTTCTCTCCTTAAAATATTAACCAACTTGCTTCACTTCTTCTAGATTGATTTGTAGAGCATGAAAGGTCATTTTGGAGGCAGAGAGGGAATTTGGCTTCTACAAGCCATCCATAATGAGAGCCAATAAATTAGGTAAAGTTCCTGTTTACCTAAGCTGAAATATTGATGTCCAAGCCCACGTTGAATGCAAATCTCCACATTAATCATTTTTCTCCAGTTGGGAAATTCAGACCATGGTAACACATGCTTTGATAGACCTATACATCATAGTTACAGCAACATTAGACAGTGCCTCAGTGACAGAATACAAATATATTGCATTGGATTTCCTTCATTTTCCCCAGCCTGACTTTTATTTGTGTCTGCAAACTCTGCTCTGAGTGTGTGAAGTTCTGACATAGGTTTGGGCGATATTTTTGGCTCAGAAAATAATTGAAGATTGATGACAAGAATGTCTTTTTCTTGTTGGTTACCTGCCAAGCAAATCTAGAGGTGGCTCACATGTAGTTCCCTAAGCACAACACTGTGATGGTCTAGTCCCCTGGGTCTGTTCTTTTCCCAATCACACAGTAATAGCATCTGTTTCTCAAAGTGTGAGCCTCCTGCCTCCAAACATCTTGATGCTTGCTGGGAGGTGCACCATTTTAGTTCCATATGAGATATGTTCCATCAGATCCCCATATTGGGGTCAGGGAATCTCCATTTTTATAGGAACCCCAATTGTCTATTATGTACACTATTATTTGAAAATGCTGCAGACAGCTATCAATGTTAGCTCCTGAAGACCATACTGATCTTGCCACTTTTTTTACTCTAAGCTATTCCATATCTAAAAATGAGGTCTGTTCAGAAGGTATCCAGCCATGTAATATAAAAAATAGAGATATTTGACTCTATTTTTCTAAGATACAATAAACACTGTACATAGGATAATGATGCCTCAGTCCCCTTCAAAGTAGGCACCTTGGGGCCTCACAATCGCCATCAGCTGCCCCATCATATTTGCCTGAATCTCAATGATGGTCTGAAATTTCTTCCCTTTCAAAGGTGATTTTATTTTGGGGAAAACCCAGAGATCATAGGACACTCAATCTGGGCTGCAGGGGGGCTGAGTCACCTGGGTGATTTGATGTTTAGCCAAAAACTCTGTACAAGACATGATGCACGAGTAGGTGCATTGCCATGATGAAGCTGCCAATCACCAGTTGCCCACAGATGCAACTGTCTGAACCATCCAAATAGTTCTGTGGAGGAGTGTTCAAGCTTATCACAAAATTTGATGCAGATTTGTTGCTCTACTCACTCCGTAATTTTGAATGTAAGAGCCACACAGTACACATGCTAACTCAATGGCATCTACTGTCCCCACTGACTACTACAGTGAAGTCACCATTGTTTACACATGTACACTCTACTGTCCTTGGCTGCCAGGTTACACTGATGTCACATAAATCATTGTTATACTAACAGATGCTGGACTTTTTCAGACAGACCTTGTGGTATGCTCCCAACCTCTATTAAGTTTTATACTTAGCCCTCTTCTTCTACTTATCCACAGGTCCTATTCAAGCAATCTCATTCATTAAGATTGTTATGCTTTCTATTTGCACAAGTTTTACAAACCGCTATTTCCAACAGTGATACTTTAGCGGAGCTTCAGATTCATAAAATAAAAATGCCTGTTGGACCTCTCTACTTGGCACTTTAATGTACCAAACTGAACTTCTTCTCTCCATGCCACCACTCATCTGGACAGAAATCCTGGAATTCTCATTGATTCTTTTGTATCCTCTTCATTTTCATCATGTAAATTATCCACTAAATCATTTACATCATCTCTCCATAGTCTCCACTGTGGGCCCTCCTCTTTTCTCTCTTTTTTTTTTTCCTTCTAGCTCTGCCCAAAGTTCAGGTCTTCATTACTCCTCACTTGAACCACTGTAACAGAACCACTGTAACTTTTTCCTGTCTATCTCAACTTACAAAATCTATCTTCCATGTGGTTGCCAGTAGCCTTTCTAAAAATAAATCTGTCTGAGTTATTTGTTTCCTTAAAAGCATACCTCCTTCCTTATACAGGATAAAATCTAGGTTGTCTGGTGTGACACACCTGCCTTTTTCCAGCCTTCCCATACTCAGTTTCCATCAACCCTCACCCCGATCCTTCACTATGAATACAACAGTTTGTAGTGAACTTCTGCAGACCACGTTTTCCCAGAATCTCTATCTTAGCTCCTATTTTCCTTCTTCCCAGAATGCTCTTTCTCATTCAGTTATTTACACATAGAAAATAGTTATTTAATAGTGATAATTACTATAAATGTTATTTTATAGGAAAATTAATATTGATTGAGTACTTACTTTATGTTAAGCATCAAGTTAAAATTCCTTTTGATTCTCATAAGGATCAAATGTGATAGCTACCATTAGATGTCTTTTTAAACAAACCTTTTGCAGGTCATTATTTTCTCAAGGTTTTCCTCACTTTCTAGTCTACTTTATTTCTTCTCTAACTACCGCCAACACTCCTTGTGCTTAATTCAACTAAAACACTTAGCCTACCATATTGAAATGATCCTCTCTTAATCACTAATTTACCTGCTCCATTATGACAGAACATACACCTGATTCAGCTCCATTTTTGAAGCATGTAGCCCCAAATCTGGCATCATTACAGGTTGGCCTGTCAACATTTGCTTAACTCAAAAGATCTGATTAATAGTCACTGAAATATCACTGGGAGTGGCTCTTCTTGGCATATTTAATGGGAGACTCTTCAGTCTTAGACAGTGACTTCCAACTGGTATGCTGTGGCACACCAGGGTGATGCAAGGGTTTTTAAAACATGTAATACCCGACTATGAGTAAGGACCAAAAAAAAAAAAAACAAAAAAAAAAAACAAACCCTGGAATTCATTTATAAAAAATTGTGTATTTATTCTTTCATGTTTAAACTTCAATCACTTTCAAAGTTCTTTCCATTTGATGCAGTACACCTATCAAGATGTTTTTTGCACTACTAAAAAAGCTTTTAAACTCGTCGATTTGGGTGCCTTTTAGTACTTCTGCCGTTTTTTGTTTCACCTCTTCCACATTGGCAAAGTGTTTCCCTTTGGGGACTTCTTTTAAATCAGGGAAACAAACAAACAAGTCACTGAGGGTGAGATCAGGTGAGTAGGGAGGGTGGGGCACAGGAATCATGCTCTTTTTGGTCAAAAACTGCTGAACACTTAGGGTGGTGTGGGGTAGTGCATGCCTAAACCACCCATCATGAAGTGGGAAAACACCCTGAAAGAATCTTAAAAAAAATTCACTGAAGCCGAGCACAGTTTCTCACAACAATGCCAGTTTGTACACTGCTACAGATAGATATTTAGAACAGTCACCTAGTGGGGGAAGCCTGTACTACAAGGGACCCTCCCTCCAGAAGATAATTCTAGGTTGATTTTGGGGGGAGCATTCCCCTCCTATTTAGTCAGGAGCACTGATCTGTTTTCCCTAGATTGTCAAATGACAGCAGCCAACACAACAATAGCCATCAGTGTGAATATATCAAATTATACCTATTTTTGTCAGATCAGCAAAAAGTATATTGCTATGGCATTTTGCTGAATTTTCGTAATTAGTTTATGTGTGCCATGAGATTTGCTGAGGCAGAGCCATACTCACGTTTGTATGCCTTTGTAGCAACTAGTGGGACATCTTGTATAAGATCAGTGCCTTAAAGTGTTGGCAGAAAATTAACTGTAACTATCTGGATTTCAAGAATATTAAAATGATATTTAGCTCTGCTAACTTTTAGAAACAGAGTCACCGTTAAAAGCAAAATCATTAGGCACATATTTAAGCAGCATAATGTCAGAATGGATATTCATTAGACTTAATGGGTTTGTGTGTTTCATACAGAATAAATGGAACAACTTGTGATGGAGTGCAGAGAGGAACCAGGGGTGAGTCCTTGTGGTGTGAAAAGAGTAAATAGCGTCTGTTAGAGAGACAGGAGCCTCAGAAATTAAGGGGCTCCACAGCATGCATTCTTTTGCACTAAGTGTTTAAAAACTGTTCAGTAATTATGTATTTTACTATATCTAAGTATTATTGAAATGTACAATAATGAATATGATGCGACTTACTGAGTGCACGCTGTGGCCCAGGTGTTTTGCACAGCTTGATATACTTGCTAGGGAAGCATTTCCTCCCATTTTGCAGAAGAGGAAGCTGAGGCTCAGAGGGTTTAGTAACTTTCTTAAGGTCATTCTATAGTGCATTTACACATAATATTCTGTGTACTCATTCATTTAACAAGCATATGCAGAAAAGTAACTGTGCTGGACATTGTATAGGAGCTAAATGTATAAAGATAAATAAGAACGTTAACAAATCCATCTTGTGGTAGAGCCACAAAAAATAACAAAGTGGCAGGTTCCCTGCAAGATTTCACCTGTGGGAACAATGATGGGACTGTGGTAACCTGTGAGACAAGCATCTAACACATCTTGGGGTGATAAGGCACGTGAGGCATCATGGAACACTTCCCAACTAGTCGCACAAGTCTGACTTTATGAGGGATGATTCCCATTTTAGGTGGAGGAAATGGTACACGCCATTGACCCGCAATTTGGCTTCAGCCCAATTTCTCATTTCTGCTTTCAACAGAAAGTATGTGAGAAATTAATGGCAAATGATCTTGCTCTGGTGCGCCCCAAGTGGACACCTTGGGATGGTGTCGAGTAGCCATTGAACTTGGAAGTTGCTACTCTAAGGTCCTCAGTGAAGATATATGTATGTATCATAGAGGGGAGCTAAACATTTGTCCTACGCAGATGCAAATGGCGTCCTTTAGTAATCGCGCAGGGTGCAGCCGCAGCACTGTCAATGACGGTCCTGTTCCAGGCATCGCACCGACTCCTTCACGTACCTTATCTGACTTACTCCTGTCAGTGATTCCACAAATCCGTTTCCTTGACTTTGTTGTAGGCGTAAGAGACTTATACCCCAGGAGTTTAAATAATGTCCAAAAATAATACATAGAACAAATGAAAGAGACAGAATCTGAACCAAGATTTTTAGGGCTTCAAAGGTCTTATTCTATCTGGTAAGAAACCAGGAATAAGGGGGAAAGTCCTATTTCACCCCTTCGGCAAATTTTCTTTCCGCATCACAGACAGGTAGTTTTTCTCCCAATCCAGCCCTCACGGAGGACAAGGTCACTGGCTGTTTCCACATCTGCTTCTCAAAGTGTGTCTGGACGTCTGGGCCCTGTTCACTGACATCTTCATGCTTCTCCCTCATTTGATTTTCTGCCTTTATCCTCACTTCCCCCACCAATCCAGCTACATCATTACTTTTGACTACATATGCTAGTAACCATGTTCTTATTATTCTTATTCTTACCAGCCTGTGTCTATTAAACTGTCTTGGTGTTCATCAAAACCATAGAAGACTGATAGAAATCCCCTATTAATGTAATATTTTTAAGTGTTATATGTTACCAGGTTTACAAGCACTCAAGTAGAGCTACTAATGGGAACTATAATCTCAGAATAATGAAATAAATATAAGAGATGAGGCACATAAGAAATACGGGTTTCCTTTGAACAACCTTCTTTCTTACTTTCAGGTCTGTGGAGTTGTTGAGCCTCATTTCATGACCAATGTCACGCTGTAAAACTTGTCTGTCTTTACTGCATCCTCAGCTGTGAGGCCTCCTACTCCTCCCTTTCCCTTTAGTCTAATTCCGGATGTGGGTTGCCATCCCAGAAGTGGTAGGGTTCTGCTCAGAGCATGCTGTGCATTTGTCTACTAATACCAAAGTCCCCTCATCTTGAATAGTGCTATCAATTATACTGCATGACAGGGAGATAACTATATTATCACCTTTGCAGAAGTGTCTTTCTTAGAAAATCCATATAGCCTCATCAAGACTCTAATGCTGATGGATAACTCTTTTCTCAAAGATCACAAATTGATTGCATTTTCTTTCATGGAACCTTAAAAATGCAAGCAAATTGGGAATTTTGGAAAGTTGTATTATCTGTTCATATAGACGCTGGATGAGCTTACCATTATTTGGATAAAAATAAGAGTGTTTCTTTTACAAAATAGTCACAGGGATGTAAAGTACACCATAGGGAATGTAATCGATAATATTGTAATGACCATGTATGATATAAGAAGGTTACTAGACTGATCAGGATGATCAAATTTATAAGTTATAGGAGTGCCTAACCACTATCTTATATACCTGAAATTAATATAATATTGAATGTCAACTATAATTGAAAAAAATTAAATGATTGTTCCTTCTTATTCTGTGCCCTTTAAAGATATCCAACCCAGCAAGTATGAAAACGCACAAAAAAGATGATCTTATTACCTGAACCTGGCCTTAGTTTCCCAGATTTACCTATTAGGTGCCACTGTGGAATGACTCTTCTCCCCGTCCCCCCTTCCATTTGGCTCTGCTGTGACTCATCACATTGGCAAATGGGCCTTTCCCTCCTGGCCTTCCATCAGGATGACTTCTGTTTTGTGTTTTCCCCACAAAATTCCAGTGTAAAGGAACAAATCCACCTTTGTGCTAAGTTCCAAACCTTTTCAGTGATCTCCCTTATAAAGCAATTTAAAATCCTTCCCTGACTTCCCAACCTGCCCCAAATAAAATAGACTCTCTTTGCCAGCCATATGGTACAAGCCACTCACTCATTCATGCAGGAAGTGTATGATGGGTGCCCCACTCCACACCAGCTTTTCTTCTGTGTTTCTGTTGACAAGATGAAAGAACCATGCCCCCTTATACTTAACGAAGGAGAACAATACCAAGAATTAAATGCATGTATGCCGTGATTGCAGGCAGTGAAGTGGGATACAGAAATTTGAAAGGTAGCATGGTGGGAAAGTGCAAAGAAATGGCTGGGAGACTGGAGCTAAACAGAGCAGGAGACCCCCTCTTAGATGGTCATGTTAGAGTAGGATCTAAATGTACATCTAAGGAAAGCTTTTCAGACCATGAGCGTCGAGTGCTCATGATCTGAGCCTGGAATGCATTTGGCAAATCCAGGGGGGAGAATGAGACCAAAGCATTTAGAGCAGAGTATTACTGTTGGATGGGGGTTAGATAGGCAGGCTGGAGTTCAAAGGGAAACCAGAGACGGTTTTAAGCTGCTCCTGATCCACCTCCAGGCCTGAGGGTGGAGGGAGTAAAGACCTCCTTCTCTCCCTAAAATAACAGACTATGAGTCTCAACTTCCCAAGGAAATGATTCCACTATCATGTCAATGACAATAGATTTTTATGTCCTCTCAGTATCTTTTGCAGGTTAAAGCAAATAAAACTTATTGTTTCAGAAGAATATTTAGTGATATTAGACTAAGCTCCCATTTTATTTCCTGGCAAAGCACATTTTATTTCCTGTCAACCATCCATAACATAGTTGGTCCCATTTTCATCTTAAAAATTATACATATTTGTATGTTTGTACAATATTTGTCTATATTTATTTGTAATTATGTAGGCTTATACTTGGTGAACTATATGTATGCAACCATCACAAAATTATATACTACAATATTAACAGTACTTTACAAACTGTGAGGTTATGAATATTATTCTACTTTATTGTTTTTTACTTTTTTCAAAATTTTCACAATAAAATGTATGACTATTATTAAAAAGATTGAAAAATATGCATTATTATTTTTTTGCATTTTTAAAATTTTAATTGTTGTTCTTGTACAGTTTTCTGTCTTTTACTCCTATCCCAGTCCACTGCCCCAACCATCCCCACCTCCCTCCCATATCCACCCCACCTAGTTTCTGTCCATATGTCTTTCATACTTGTTGCTCCAAACCCTTCCCTTTTTCCCCTGAAATTCCCTCCCCTCTCCCTGCTGGTGACTGTTAGCCTGTTCTCTATTTCAGTGTCTTGGGTTATATTATGCTTCTTAGTTTGTTTGTTTTGTTGAATAGGTTCCTGTTAAAGGTGAGATCATATGGTATTTTTCTTCTACCACCTGGCTTATTTCGCTTAGCATAATGCTCTCCAGTTCCATCCATGCTGTCGCGAAGGGTAGGATTTCCTTTTTTATTTCTGCTGCATAGAATTCTGTTGTGTAAATGTACCAGTTTCTAGATCCATTCATTTACTGATGGACACCTAGGTTGCTTCCAGCACTTGGCTATTGTAAATTGTGCTGCTATGAACATTGGGGTGCATGGATTCTTTTGGATTGGTGTTTCAGGGTTCTTAGGATATAATCCTAGCAGTAGGATTGCTGGGTCAAAAGGTAGATCCATTTTTAGTTTTCTTAGAAAATCCCACACTGCTTTCCATAATGGTTGTACCAGTTTGCAATCCCACCAGCAGTGCACTAGGGTCCCCTTTTCTCCACAACCTCTCCAACACTTGTTGTTTGTTGCCTTGTTTATGATGGCCATTCTGACTGGTGTGAGATGGTATCTCATTGTGGTTTTAATTTGCATCTCTCTGATAGCTAGCAATACTGAGCATCTTTTCATGCGTCTCTGGATCCTCTGTATGTCCTCCTTGGAGAAGTGTCTGTTCAGGTCCTTTGCTCATTTTTTCATTGGGTTGCTTGTCTTCTTAGAGTGGAGTCATGTAAGTTCTTTATATATTTTGGAGATTAAACCCTTGTCTG
>PVKU01009207.1:0-64352 GCA_004027475.1 Anoura caudifer
CAAAAGGTTGGGACTATGAGCGTGTATTAGATAATAAAGTTTGGGGGAGGGTTGCTGTTGTGTGGACACTGGGCTTTTCAGAGCATTGCAACACAGGAGGTTTGGGTTGGTTTTTATATAAGCTGCAGTTTGCTCCAATGGTATCTTTCACCTGTGGCTGTGGGGAGCAGTTAGTCATGTTCTGATCTTGCTTTCCAGGAATTTCCAGTCCTGGGGACATAGGCTCAGAAGAATAAAATGACAGTCATGTTTAACAAGGTCATAGACCTGCTTGGCAAATGGTGTCACCATAGCAAATGGCACCAGCTTTGTCCTTTCACTCCCTACTCTGGTTTAAAAATTACTTTATTATTAATGATTAGAACCATTCTCGGGAGTATTGGTGAGGGTCTCATCTTCTTGTGGCTATTTCCTGTTGATGTAAAGTTGTCTCTACCTGGGCATCCTGTATGGGTCATTAGAGGAAGAGGGTGGGATTGCACAGCTGCACAAGTGAGAACTCTGGCCAGAGGTCATTTGTGGAGGGAATGTCCCAGAGCTTGGATGCTCTGGTGAATGAAGGATATGAGATATTTGAGGAGGCATTGCCCAAAAGCGAGAATAAAGAAAAAGGCTGCTGTAGATGCTAGGAAAGGAGTTAGCCAGGAAAACCAGGAACAGATATTGGTTTTAAAATACCACCAGTCAAATCCTCCTGAGGCCCTCTCCTTATAGATCTTGCTGGTCTTGTCAATGATATTTTGAAAATTGTTTCGTATTTTCTAGATTAGTTAATTAAAAAAAACAGCAATCCTCATTAAGCATAGCACAGGTCCCTCCCAGGTTAGCCATTAGAACGTCTAGGGCCTGCCTGTTTTGTAGGATGACTGCAGAGTGGCCTGAGGCCTTCCCTTGGCCCCGATGATGGAAATAGGAGAGGGACACAAAGGTCCTGAAAACTCAGGAAGAGCAGAGTAAGTGACTCTGGTGTTGATTAAAAAATTGATTAGCTTACCTGCAAAGAGAGAGTTAACCAAGGCTCAGCCAATTCGATGATGTGAGTTGGAGCCTGATCTGATATCAGAGTCATCACTCTGACATCTGAAAAAGGCCAGGAGATTCGTGGGTATGCAGGGAGCTCCTGTAGGAGTGCCTGCTGGTTCCAGAAGAGGAGTTTGATCTTCTCCCTTGAGGAGAGGGCACTCCCTCTATCAGTGCCCTATCTGATTGGCACTGAAAGAGGGCATGATCCTGGTGACAGCTGTCCTTGCTGCTGTGTTGAGGCCTCGGATAAGTCCCTCCCTGAAGAACCCCCTCATTTGCTCAGGCTGCCATTTAAAAAACGTTTTTTTTTTTTTTGCTCTCAGGATCACTGTTGCCACACTCCCTTTTCTTCTCTCATTTATCCTCATCATGATTGTGAAAGACTTTGAAAGCCAGATAGACTAACTCTGACTGTGGGTCTGAGTCCCCTTTTCTAGCTTTTGGAGTTTGTGCTGAACCTCAGGGGCTGACTGGGAGATGAAGTGCATGGCTAGGATAGACTGACCCTCCCTAGAATAGGGGTAGGTTAGTGTAGAGGTAAAGCCTCTGACCGCCTAGAGAGGAAAACAGCAGGGTTCTCACCTGGCCCTTGAATGATTTCTTTAACCTCACCATAGTTAACATTCTTAGTAGTGGCCTGCTTCATTCCCTCTGTGAGGCAAGAGAACACATGATCCTGTTTATGGTAGTCAGGGGAATTAGCTTGCTAGTCCCATTTGGGGTCCTGGTCAGGGATGGCCATAGTGTTGGGGGAAAAGGAGTAAGCTGCCTCCAACTTAGGTCATCCCCATACTCCTGTGCCTTGGCTCAAATATGACCTCTCTCCCCTAAATTGGTACATGCAGAAAAGTAATGTGAATATCTGTTCAGGAGAGGTCATATGAGAAGGTGAGGTATTCAAACTCCTTTGTAAATTCAGCTAGATTTGGAAATAAACTGCTGAGTCTGACCTCAATTTGGGAGAGATCTAACATTGAATAGGGAGCCTGGACCCAAATAATGCCCTTCAATCCTGCAACCTCATGGACAGAAAGCTGGATCGCAGACTTAGGGCGTTCCTGAAAGGGATAGCTGGAATGGGTATGACCAGGAGAAACGCAATCTGAAGGGGAGGCAGGGTGAGAGGTTTGAGGAGGAGAAGCAGGGAGAAGAGATGGAGGGGGTGTTAAAGAGTCAGGTGAATGTGTAGAAGGGGTACAGGGAGGAAGAGGAGAAGGTACAGAGTGTGGGAGATCATGCAAATCTTGGGACGATGGAGGAGGAAGGGAAGTGGGTGTGAGCAAGAGCATGCCACAGGAGGCATAGAGATCAGGATGACAAGGGTTTGAAAAAGGCCTGAACATAGCAAACCTCAGACCATTTCTCAAGATGGTGACAGTACAGGTCAAGTTGGAGGTTAGTATTGGAATTAAGAGATCCATTCATGGGCCAGACTTCCTGGCAACTCAGTTTGTACTGGGGCCAGGCCATATTGCGACAGAAAAACAAGTGCTTGGGCTTGAGGTCAGTAAGTCTCAGATTCTTCAAGCTCTTTAGTAAATATCCCAATGGGGAGTCTTTGGGTGGGGTAGATTGAGTGTTGCTCATGTTGAGAACTACCAAAAAGAAAAAGAAAGGATATCTCAGGGATGAGAACAAGTGGGAGGGGGAAGGTTTGAGGGGGGCATCCCCAGCTCAAATGACCTAGAAAACCGCCATCAGAGTCGAGTGTCCTTGAGCCCAAGGGAAGACTAAGACCACGAAGATCTGTACCGTGGTCAGGTTTCCCTGAGTATGAGAGCAGACTGAACACAGCAAAGAAATGTTCAGGAGGCGTCCCTTATGGCTGAAACCCTGGGCAATAGAGCTGGTGCCAGGGTTTATGACAAGGACATGGGGGAGGGGGACAGCTAAGCTATCACTTTTGACAAAGTGAATGTTTTTGTCCTGGGATTCAGAGAGACTCGCCCATTGCTGACCAGGTAAAGGGGTGAGAAGAAGGCTGTCTGCAGAGCCCAGAGACACAGAAAAGGATTAGAATCCTCTCTCCAAACCTCACAGAGACATGATTAGTGGGTAAGCCTGGGATGAACTTCTGCTGCTTACTGCTCTGCTAGTCACAAGTCTCAGGAGGTGGAAGAGAGGGAGGAAGAGAGAATGGACTCATTCAAGCCATCAAAATGTTAAGGTGGCTGGTGATGCAAGCTGTGAAATAATTCACAATGAAAAGAAAATGCAGAAAGCACAGGTTTATTCGCTTTCCAAGGGAGGGAAGGGACTTAACCGTGGAGAGTACACCAGCACCGAAAGATTGGGACTTTGAGCTTGCATTGGATTGTAAAGGTGGGGGTGCTGCTGTGTGGCTGCTGGCCGTTTAGGGATGTTGCAACACAGGAGGTTTCAGTTGGTTTTGCATAAGCTGCAGTTTGCTCCAATGGTATCTTTCACCTGCAACTGTGGGGAGTGGTTAGTCATGTTCTGATCTTGCTTTTCCAGTAATTTTCCAGTCCTGGGGACATAAGCTCAGAAGAGTAAAATGACAGTCATGTTTAACAAAGTCATAGCCTGCTCAGCAAATGGCACCATGATAGCAAATAGCACTGGTTTTTTCCTTCATTCCTCAAAGCAGCCCTTTAATCATAACTGCTTACCAAAATTACTTAGAAATTTGTTTGTACTGCAGGCTTCTATCTAGGTGTCTTATTTCTTAATATGATCTTGTCCTTACTACCTAAGATTGGTGTGTGATTTTTCTGAGCAGTATGGGCCATGGGTGGAATGTCTAAAATTTCTCCAGATATCAGTTAAGAGATAGCTAAGAAGACAGCTTGGTAATTTTAACCAGAGAAGCTGGTTTGAGATTTGGAGTAAGTTCCTAGTAGATGTAAGACTATGAACAAGTCACTTACCATCTTGGCATCTCTGTTTCTTCATACATAATTTAGGAATAATAAAAATATTAGCTTAAACATATTTATAATTTTGTCAAGAAAGCAATGAGACAATAGGTATAAAATGCTTTTAAAATGAGAAATCTATGTAAAACCTTTTTGTTAAATTTATTTTTAAGTAGTTTAGTCTTTTTGCTAGTATTTTTAATGAAATTCTTTTTTTTAAATGTAGACTTTAATAAGCCAGACAGTCAAAGACAAATACCATATGATCTTACCTATAAGTGGAACTTAACAAAACAAACAAATGAGCAAAATAGAACCAGAGACATGGAAATAAGGAACAAACTGATAGTACCAGAGGGGAGAGGGATGGGGTAATGAGGAAAAAAGGGAAGGGGGTAGCAAAGGAACATGAATAGAGGACTCATGGGAACAGACAATGAGGGAAGATTGATTGTGGGGGTGGGGGAGGATGGGTAGGGGTGAACAATGGGGAAAAATACAAGACAACTGTAACTGAACAACAATAAAAAAACCTACAGGTAAAAAAAAAAAGTATAGCAGATCCTTCCTTTGCCCAGCTTTGTATATACAGTCAACATGAGTATCAAAAAATAATACTGTAATAAATGGAAAGAATTTTAGGGTTGAAAATCCAAGCATTTACCAGGGTCTTTTAAAAAAAAAGATTGCCTCATACCACAGAGAAATCTTATGGAAAAATATTAATTTTTTAAAAAAATCTTCTGGTTTAATATTAATGTAATTTGAAAAGATCACAGATTTTAAATAATAATTTTATCTAATACTGTTTCATTTTAATGAACATAGCTAAATGATTACTTAAGAAGAATGGGTATTTTACTCAAGGGGCACCAAAGAATTTTTTGTTTTATTTTTATAGAATTCCCATGCTAAAATTTTTTAGGAATTTTCCCAAGATACCTTAACCAAATTACAAAGCCAGCATTGCAACATACAGGGCAGTAACATCTAAAAGGCCAAGGAGAGGCCCAGATGTGCAGAGGCTGTATAGTTTTACCTCACAAAGTAAAACAGGAAGTCACAGTGAGTCTATTGTTTGACTGAAGTAGAAAACTTCAGTCACTAGGATGTTAGAACATGCAATAATAATTTTGTGTGCCATATTAAATGAATTTGTTGTTTCATTACTACTTCTGCAAAGTGGCTGTAAGATAGTAAATAAACTTTAATTTTAATATACTTAAAAATGTAGACTTTTAACAACTGCTTTTGCCACCAGATTAAGTTGTGCAGTTACAAAGTAGTTAGAAATTTCTGAAAGGATATTATTTTTTAAAAAAAGAAAACAGCTCATTCTTACATATATACTATCTAGCACTTCATTGGGATGCTATGTTCAAAAGGCCCTAGCAAAATGTAACATTCAGCTCTGGGTTGTTTTCCAACCACTGTTAGTGAAACTGTGTGTAGAATGTGAGGTGCCTGAAAGAAGACACAAAGTTGGGGTGAGTTGGGCCATTACTGGCAATGCTCAGAGCCATCAGCCAGACTCCAAAGAGGGAGCCCAAGTGGTTTTTTCTGGGACACTCTATTTGAATTATTGCTCAATCAGTCAACACAATAGATTATAAAAAAAAAAAAAAAGAACAATTAACATGATGATGAGGTTACTGCATTCTTTGGGCTATATGTCATAATTATGGTTAGTAAATTGTTTGTCTTAACAAAAATAGTCTCCATCATTTGCTATTCAATGGTATGTATGAAGATAACAATTTTCCATTGGGCTTTTGCTTTGTTAGACAATTACTATTGAAATGCCATAAATGATATTGTTGAAATTATTAATCTTACATCCTGTAACCTTACTGAAGTCATCTATTAGCTGTAATTTTTAATGGATTACCTAGAATTTTCTAGAGGCTGGCAAATATTGTTTATAAGAGCAATAGAAGCCAGGTCTTATGTGGGATAGGTCTCAGTTTCCTCTTCTAGTGCTAATTGCTAGACAAGTTTTAAATTTTTGCAATCAATTCTTTTCTGAAAATTGAACCAATGTTCTGCACCCTTTAGGTCATTTTGAGTGTGGTATAAATGTCTGATAAAACAGCAAAGACTTAAAAAGAAAGAACACCAATTTACATCAGGATGTAAGTATTACAGGAGGCCATAGAAATAAGTCACAACACTAATTAGATCTAAATCTAAGGAAAAGATAAAGCATTCCCTCAAAGATGAGAAGGAGAAGGGTAGAGAAGAGAAAAAGAGAAGAGAAGGAAGGAATGAGGAAAAATGTAAACCAAGTGTTGCTCCTTAGGGCAACCCAATGCCTGAACATAAGTCCAAGACTTTAGATGACAGAGTGCTCTGGTGGCCCCTAAAAACCAAGAAACAAAAACTGCCAAAATAGATAAAGTCAAAGGAAGTCCCCAAAACAAGTTAAGAAAATTCAATAAATTTTGCCTAGTCTTGAGATAAAATTGTCTATTTACCCCAGGACAGGCTGGAGCAAACTTCCCTCCTTGGCCATTCAGCCTGATCCTGAGAAGAGATACCACTTCTGATTCTGGTTCCTGAAGTCCCTTCTTACTAGCAGCAAAATTACTGTCCCATCAGGGTTGCCAAATGTTACCAATATGTTTGGTTTCTTGTCTCCTAATATAAAAGAATTTACAACAGAGACACTGATAGAAAGCAAAGGCAGATTTATCAAGGCTCTACAGAGGATGAGAACACTGAGATAGGGCCTCAACTTCTGCACCCCAAACGTGGGGCTTAGGGGCTTTTGTGGCTTGGGAATATGGAATTTGCTGGGGTTAACCAATCAAGAAGTAGGTTAGCAGGCCTTTTCTTTTGGGGGAACACTTATGTACAGGTATATGTTAGCAAAGCGAAGCATTCTGGGACTGTACAGCATTTATTTACGGGATGCAGAAAGGGACTTTACTAACCAGGTATTAAATTTATCTCTGTGATTTGTGGCTTGGATTTATATCTGAAAACAAACTTAAAAGAAATTGGGCTGGTTTCTGGACCATTGTTTTATAGCCACTTACTGATAAATTCCATAGTTCTGGTAGGGCTTGACTAAATGGAGCAATATTTGGGAACATTTTATTCTACCTGTTTTACTCCTGCAAGATCCCTCTACTATAGAATCAACCTGTAAGAAATTTTACCTGAAGCTCCAGGGATCCTCTGAGTGAAGCATGCTGTGTTCCATGTCAAATGTTTAATCAGCAAGTCACTTATTCTTTCTGTAGGCCAGGGTAGCAGCCAACCACACTCATTTTGGCTCACCTTCACAATTTCTGCCATTTCCAAATAGTGCATGAACTTACTTTTTTATATCAATGTTTTTTTCAAATTAATTCACTTTTTTCCTTGATCACATTAATTTTTAAAGTGTTTCTTCTGGAGAAGCAGCATAGCACAGAGGTTAAGAACAGTCTAGAGCCAAATTGCCAGGGTTTCAACACTAATTCTACTGCTTTCTAACTTAATTTAACCCCTCATGCCTCAGTTTTTCCATCTATGAAAGTGAGTGATTATAGTTTTTGCCATAGAGGTTTATAATTAGGTTATGAGAATAATAGAAATTTCTCTTTGTAAAGTATTTCAAACAGGCCTTCCACAGAGTGTTATATAAGTGTTTGCCAAACAAACACCTCCAATGCAAATGGAAAACCAGAATTACTTGCCATAAAAATCTTAAAACAGCCATGGTTGGTGTGGCTTAGTGGATTGAGTGCTGGCCTATGAACCAAAGGGTCACCAGTTTGATTCCCAGTCAGGGCACATGCCTGGGTTGTGGGCAAGGTCCTAAGTAGGGGGTGCACAAGAGGCAACCACACATTGATGTTTCTCTCCCTCTTTCTCCCTCCATTCCCTTCTGTAAAAATAAATAAATAAAATCTTTTTTTAAAAAATCTTAAAACAAATAAAGTGTTAGGTAAAAACAAACTGGTGTTGTGGACAAAAACAGAGCCACATAGGAAACCTGACAAGCTCAGGAGAGGCTTATATGGTGGACTTACAAATTCAGAGACTGAAAGTAACCATGTAGGATGGTCTGAAATTAAACTTTCTAACTAAAAGCAGCTCTTGGCAGGCAATCATGTCCTAAGGCAGCATTTTTCCTTAACAAAGGTTAATCTTCACCTTAACTGAGCCTTAAAAGACCTGTTATCTTTTTTTGCATCTATGATAATATACCTGATAACATACCTCTGGAATATCAAATAAATTTCCTTTTGTCCAGACTCCTCAAGGCACAACCACTGCACCAGAGCAAAGACCATCAATCCCTTCATTATTATTATTATCATGCTAATTGCTGACTGTTAACTATCCTATACCCACAAAAGAAGTATGTGTCTATTTGTTTTACTTTTTATCCAATCTTAGGTATTTCCCCAACTTTCTTTCTCCCACTTCCCTAACTTTGCACCAATGAATTTCATGTAATCACCTTATGCTTTGATCATAATGTATAAAATAAATGGTAAAACTGTCATTCTTGGAGCATTTTCTTAATCAGTTGAGATTTTGCTTCCTGGAAATTATCAGCAGTTTATCTCAAACAGTCTCATAAAAATTCTTACAGGTTTGGATGTTCCTTACATTGACAGAGTTATTCAATTCTAGCTACATATTTACCTGCTAAAATGCTTACTGTGATAGCCCTGGTCTCTCTCTACAAATATAAAGCAGAGAGGAGTGAATGAGACTAAGGAAACCCTAAGGCCAGGGCAATACCTAGCTGAGGCCACCTCCTCCAATCAACCCAAAGACCTGAAAGAGAACTGACACAACCTGCTCACTAGGGAATCATCCCCAGGTCCGGTAAGAGTATATGCTTTGGAAAGCTCCAGAAAGTCCATTAAGATGTAAAAAGTTGGAAAAATGAGAGATGTCCTGAGCAGCACATATAAATGAAAAACAAAACCAGACCTTCCTGTGCCAATCTATCTATTATAGGCATCCCTGAATTGAGAGTGAAATAACTTACACTCATAGGTTGGTGCTGAAGCAGAGAATCTGTTTTCATTTTGAATTAAAGTTTCATTGTACGAGGTGCTGCTGGTGAGACTGTCACTCACCAAGCTTCCTCTCTGTCTTTCATCTCAGGGTGACTCAACACTTCCCAATAGGTGATTCCAGGTGACAACCTACAGCCTACTTGAATTCTGCTCTCTTTCACAGGCAGAGCTGGTTTAATTTTCATGTATTTATTCATTTTTAACCACTATTGTAACCTGAGACAGATGGCTAAAGAAGTGGGCAATAGACTTGGGATCTTGGTGCTGTGAACCTCCTGTTTTGTGTGGCCAGTGCCCCTGTAAAGTGTCTATCTCAGCAGACCTTGCTGGACAGGGTAAGCACTCTGGTCCAGTGTCCCTCTATGAGAGGACTAAGGGTAATGTTTAGAAGACAGAGCTCCAGCCCTCCAGGGTGGGGATACCACAGAGACATCAATACACAGTTCTGCATAATTAGCTCAACAGCAGAACATCAAAAATGGGAAAAAAATATTTTTAAAATATTTCAAATTTCATAGTAAGGAAGGATGTGTGATGAAATGGAGCATAGGGTGAAAGCATGAATCTCAGAATGACAAAATACTCATTTCACTCTTAAAAGCTCAAAGCTGAGGTAGAAAACAATATTCTTGCCCTTGGGAGAATTCTTCTAAGTCTCTCAGAAAGAGTGTCTGTTTCTGAGGTTCTCTCTGTGGATGAGCATCCATAGATTGGCACCGATGCAGAAGCGGTCAATGTGAAAGTGGGCCACCTTAGATGAGAGTCAGGAAAAATTAAGTATGACATATGCGTTGACCATGGCCCTCATAGACCTGCTCCCAACCAAGGAAATCTTTCCCCAGGGTCCTTGTTGGAAGGTCCTGTGTCCCTAAGAGATGCTAGTGACCATCTCCCTCAAGGCTTCAGGCTGCATGCCAGTGGTGGAAGCAAAGGTGGCATTGTACCATATTAGTTATCCTTTGTTGTGTAACGAACTATCCTCAAAGTTAGCTTCAAACAATAAACATTTATTATCTCACAGTTTCTGCAAGGTAGGAACCCAGGAGCAGCTTAGGTAGGGGTCTTGTTTAGGGTCTCTCATGAGGTTGTTTTCAGCTAGAGCTGCAGCCTTCCCTAAGGCTCATTTGGGGCTAAAAGGTTCATGTGCCATTGGCAGCCTCAGTTCCTCACAGACTGTGCACTGAGGATCTCAGTTGCTCATAGTGCAGGCCTTTCCACAGGGCTGCCTACATGTCTTCGAAAACTGGCAGCCTGCTCCCACCAGAGCCAGTGACAAGAGGGAGAGAACCCAAGATGGAAGCCACAGTCTTGTAACCTAATCTTGGCATGACAGTTCTCCTGGTGCAGCCAGGAGGATCCCACATAGGGATTTGTAATGGGGTCCAGAACTCAGGGTGTCCAGGAAATATTAAAAAAATATGGGATGTCCTCACCCCCACAGGTCTGAGCTGGGGGATGGGACACATGGAACAGAGCCATTGAAAGTTGTTTTGCATAGCAACAGTTTTGCAAATAACCTCAGTCATGCTCATTTAACATATCTATAACCTGTAAATGGTTGCATAGATATGTTAAATAGCTGTGGCCATGCTTTGAGCCAGGGGGATGGGAGTGACTTCCACCCAGGAGGTAACTGGAAGGCAACTCCCCCTGGTTAGAGCTCCTGCATGAGAGCTTGGAGAAGATTGGCTCCACGCCATGGGGCCACGCCTGCCTAGACTTACTATGGCAGCCAAGAAAGACTGGAAAAATATGGGAATGCTGGCATGTGTAACCGATTGTGGGAGGAGTCAGAAATGGGGCTGCAGAGGAAGATTGGTGCTGGGATTTAAACCCAGGCCCAGCAGCCATGCTGGATGGTTGGGACCATGGGGCTTTGGTGAGAGTCAAGACCACGTGGCTTTGGGGTGCCTCCTTTTGCCACATGGCTTAGGAAGCAGGACAGACCTTGCTGGGAAGGAAAGGGGTGAAAGCACTCTTGCTGGTGGGCCATGAAAAGGTGCCACATGGTTTTGGATTAACTGGAGATCTCGGCAGCAACACAGTTGATGGTGCCAGAACCAAGGGGCTGCCTGAACCACAATGCACTTCTACTTCTTTTCCTGAGATACAGTACCCCAGACTGGGCAGAGGGAGAATGAAGGACTGTGTGCATTTGTGGGTATTATAAAGGACTTTAGTATTTTAATGAAGACATTAAGTCATTACTCTAAGTCTGTATAACTTTTTAAATAAATAATTCCTTTCCTTTTCACCAATCTCTGGCATTGAGAGATATCTTTCCCTGGCAGCAGGCAAGGTGAACCTAGTACGGTGTGGGGGGGAACCCTGGAGCACAAGGGGGATCCATTCGGTAACAGTGTATTGTTCACCACCCACCCCGGGTCTGTTCTGTAACAACAGTGCTGTCACTTCTGCTGATACTATTAGTCATAGGCCAACCATCTAACAGTGTGAAAAGGAGCTACATAAGCATGAGAATACTAGGAGGTGGAGGTTGAGGGCAGTCTTGGAGGTGGGTGACCATGGCCACTGACCTTGCCTAGACAGTGTCTGGAGGAATGTCACCACTAGAGTTTGGGGGTATGGGGAGCCTGTGACAGGATCAAAGAGGATTATAAAAAGTCTTGGGCTGCCCTGGCTGGTGTGACTCAGTGGAGTGAGTGCCTACCTGCAAACCAAGGGTCGCTGGTTGATTCCCAGTCAGGATATATGCTTGGGTTGCGGGCTGGGTCCCCGGTAGGTGGCATGCAAGAGGCAACACGTTGATGTTTCTCTCTCTCTTCTCCCTCCCTTCCCCCCTCTCTAAAATTAAATGTATAAAATATTTTTTGAAAAAGTCTTGGGCTGCAGATGGAAAGCCTGGTCCTGAAGGGCAAATACTATGCCTGTGGGATTTGATCCACTCTCTTCACACTGGGCACCAGTCACACACACCAGCACACAGCATTGCATCCACAGCACACATTCTCACAGAGAAAGGTAGTGAAAGAGTTCGGAAAGGAGGGCTGCAAGAAAGATGAAACGTTAAGGGGAAAAAACACAAAGTGAATGTACACTTCTGTTTGTTATGCGTCTGTTGTTTGTGTCACCGTTTGCACTCTATTTCAAACAAACCCACTGTTAGAAAATTTGAATTTCCCAGTTAGAGCTGGAAAGGGCTCTAGACTTCTGTAATCATCTCCTTTGTCTTATAAATAAGGAATGCAAGGCCTGAGTAATTTCTTAGTTTTACAAAAAGATTTCTTGAACTCTTTATATAAAATAATATTTTATAGAAAAGTTCTCAAAATTGAGTAAGATCCTTTTAAAAGAAAAACATTCTTAAGGATTCCAGTGTTGGTTAGATTATTTTTATTATGGGTAAATCTAAGGATCAACTTGTTTTATAACTATAAAATCAAAACATGATTATAAATTAAATTAAATTACAAATAAAGACAAAAACAAAGAGCAGCATTGTTACTAAACAGTAAATGGGGTCCTACTGCCTACTGCCCAAAGACAAATTTCCAGAGGCAGAGATCTGGTGAAAAAGGAAATAAGCCATTTATTCAAAAGCTACAGTTTTGGAAGAATGGCAGGCTTCTGCATCAGATCCCATCCCCTTTAAAGCCTCTGAAGAAAAATAATCCTGCCACCCTCTGCCATGCCAGACCAGAGTCATAGGCTGCACCAGAGCTCCTTCTCTCATTTAAAAATACCCTCCTTTGGGATATGCAGTATGATCATCCAGGTGGATCCCAAAGGAAGAGAAAGAGAGTGAGTCTCTGCCCTTCCTCCATTTAAATCTTCCAGCCCATAATTCCATGCACTCTGGAAATATCCAGCTTCCTAGTCAATCAGGTCCTACACTGGCAAATCTGCACCTCCCCTTGCCATCAAGTTCCAGAAGGGAGTAGGAAGGCTTTTTCCTCTGTCAATCACACTCACCCATCTTTGTAGTGGGGAGATCTGTCATGGTCCACAATAGCTTGTTTTCTGTTGCCTCAGGCAAACTCCTCTTATGGCCCCTCCCTTCTCCTGGCATCCTGCTGGTATCAGCAGGGGCAAGGGGAGGATAAGGAGGTACATAAGGGGTTAGCATTCAGTAGCCTCTGTTGGCCTACTCTGTCCTCCCATTCCTTGATTTATGTAAAATGTTCTTGCCTGACCCCAGTGCTGCAATCCCTTCTCCCTGGGAATGGAGCCAGGCTTATATCAGTTTCACTTTCTCCTCCCTCTGTCCTTGCACTCCTTCCTTCCTCCCTATTCTCCTCTTTTATTTCTCCTTGTCCTGTTTCTATTTTACAATCTAGAAGAATGAGATTTGAGAATTTTTCCAATTCTCAATGCCCTAGTATTAAATCCAAAAATCAGAAATTGGGCTTTGACAAAAGGACTGAATCTTGGAAACTGAGACTTCCTGAAAAGTCCAGAAGACATGCCCAGAATGACTGGATCAGGAAATGGCCATAGACACCCAGGAGCACAACTCAAACATTCAGTGTGGCCTTTCTGGTAAAATCAGCTTTCCTCCTGCTTACTCCTGATATAAAAATGGTTTCAAATGTCTTCCACACTCTTCCTTTAAGCCACATCTGATAGGAGAGATCAAGTTAAAGATTTTAGCCTTAGTTGATAGGCTTAAGTGATTAATGTGTGTGGAAGCTGTTATTTCAGGAACTGGAATGCATGACTCCAGGAGGTCAACAAGCAATTCAATCTTTTTGCCCCAGGGATCTGCAAGCCCTGGAAACAGCATCTGAGCCACTGTGTACCAGGGAGGGAATGCCCTATGATGTAGATTACAAAGTATAGATGAACAGATAAAGAAATATTAGGAAAAACACTGCTGTACTACAACTCCTATTCAATGAACTTTTCTTCCAAACCCCTTACATACCCTTTCTTCTCCATGAAAATGCCAGCTTGTAATGAGATGTTAAGACAGTTTTTGAGGGTATGTAACCCACTGTCTTCTCAGATCACTGGCCATATGAATAAAGTACCCGTAAGGATTCAATCTTTTCTCTACTTATTGGTTCTGGTAGTGACAGGCAGCATGAACGGTTACTTTTCCAGTTTCCCATTCTAGCGCCTCTAATGGGATACCTTCAGGACTCTCTAGTAAGTCTGGGTACTTGGCAGGGAGTCCCATTGCTGCCTGGACTGGGAGGCCTTGGAGTGCAAATTTAGAGACTCCCTAGCAGCTGCCAAGTGATTTCACTTGGGGACTCTCCTCCAATTCTCAGCACTCCCTACTGCTTTCACTTTCAATGGAATCACTGACCTTTCTGGTTCAGGACTGCAGTCCTGGATTTAAAAATGTGCCTTCTGGTGTCTTGTTTATAGAGCTCTGTCTGGTAAAAGGGTATCTTCTGTTTTAATTAAGGTGTCTTCTGGTTTACAGAGCTCTGTCGGGGGGGGTTGGGGAAGCCTCTGTTTTGAGAAATAGCCCTTTTGGGTGAATTCTTTCTCGTTTGTATTGTATTACAGAGCTCTGTCTGGTAGAATGGTGGGGGAGCCTCCATTCTGGGAAACAGCCCTTTGGGGTGAATTCTGGCTGATTTATCAACCTATGTTCATGAAGTTAAGAAAATGTTTTCTTTTTTTATTGTAATACTGTTTGGCTTATGAATCATCTGGACTCAGGAAAATGTTGGCCACTGAATGGGTCTTTAAACTACTGTACTATACTGCAACTAGAGTTGCTTTGTCAAAGATTAGGGAAATGGGAAAATGGTCTGGAAAAAAAAAAGGGAATTTGCCTGTGGCAGATAGCAGAAGCTCAGAAGAGAGAAAAGAGGGAGATCAGTATGGTTGCTGTGCACATAGTCAGGTTTGCCAAGGCCTCTCAAGCCTTGAAGGACCCTCCTTATTTGGCTGGGGGAGCCAAAGGAGGTGAGCCTGAACTGATCTCTCTATTCCAGACCCATCAGGGAACCAAATTTGGTGGCACAAAAGCTCCTGTTCGGGACAGGGCAATCATTTTGCAAGGCAAAGGGATACTGGAAAAATGAATGCTCCAAGTGAGGGAAAAGGAGGTCAGAGGTAACTAGGTAAAAGTAGGTAGCTAGATAACTAGGTAAAACTAACAGTGGGGGAAAAATTGTAGACCTTTTTGATTGATACCAGAGTGATATATGCTGTGGTCAATAGACCACTAAGTGAATTGTAACTGGAATTTCTGGAAGCCCTGAAAGTCATTTTTTCTTGAAGCCATTAGAATGTGCTGTGGGAGATAAGGTTTTCCTCTTCTGAGAAGGGATTTTTTGACAGGACCATCCTCTAAAAGAGGCAGACTGGACTCTATATGCAGGTGGAAGCAGTTACAGACAAAGGAAACAGAAAGGCTGCATATGCAACTGTGACTCTTGAAGGATTAGTACAGACCAAGTCCTTACCACCGGGAACCTCTGCTCAGAAAGCTGAACTGATTGCATTGACAAGGGCACTGTGATTGTCACGTGAAAAGACAGTGAATGTGTATACTGACTTGAGGTATGCTTTTCTAATTTTGCACGCACATGGTTTGCTCTGGAAGGAAAGAGGACTATTAACCATTTAAAAAAAGGAAATTAAGCATTCAACAGAGATTTATTTTTTAGTATATTTTATTGATTATGCTATTACAGTTGTCCCATTTTTTTTCTCCCGTTTATCCCCCTGTGCCCTGCACCTCCCCTCCCACCAGCATTCCCCCCACCCTGCCTTAGCTCATCTCCATGGGTCATACATATAAGTTCTTTGGCTTCTACATTTCCTATACTAGTCTTCCCCTCTCCCTGTCTATTTTGTATCTACTAATTATGTTTCTTATTCCCTGTATCTTTTCCCCCATTCTCCCCTCAGCCTCTCCCAACTGATAACCTTCCATATGACCTCCATTGCTGTGATTCTATTCCTGTTCCAGTTGTTTGCTCATTTGTTCTTTTTTTTTAGGTTCAGATGCTGAGAGTTGTGATTTTGTTGTCATTTTACTGTTCATAGTTTTGATCTTCTTTGTCTTAGATAAATCCCTTTAAATTTCATATAATAAGGGCTTGGTGATGATGAACTCCTTTAACTTGACCTTATCTGAGAAGCACTTTATCTGCCCTTCCATTCTAAATTATAGCTTTGCTGGATACAGTAATCTTGGATGTAGGTCCTTGACTTTCATGACTTCTAATACTTCTTTCCAGCCTTTTCTTGCCTGCAAGTTTTCCTTTGAGAAATCAGCTGACAGTCTGATGGGAACTCCTTTGGAGGTAACCACCTCTTTTTCTTTCTGCTTTCAAGATTCTCTCCTTACCTTTAATCTTGGGTAATATAATGATGATGTGCCTTGGTGTGTTCTTCCTTGGGTCCAACTTCTTTGGGACTCTCTGAGCTTCCTGGACTTCCTGGATGTCTATTTCCTTTGCCAGAATGGTGAAGTTCTCCTTTATTATTTGTTCAAATAACTTTTCCACTTGTTGCTCTTCCTCTTCTCCTTCTGGCAGCCCTATGATTCAGATGTTGGAACGTTGTTGGGAACCACTCAGCCTGGTTTCAGGGGTTGTAACCCCTACCCCATGGCTAGGCTGCGTAAGAGCCTGAGGGACCTGCTTTATGTGGGTCTATTCTGTCAAGAGGACCTGAGCCACTAAGAAAACAAAGCTTATCTCCCTGGCAGGAGCACTGCTTCTGCTTCATCCATCTCTGGCCCCAATGCTTCGTTGGCTAGCCAATGACAGGTAAGACTCCTTGAGGGAAGGGCAACCCAAGCCAGACATGACCACTTGGTAGGCCTTCATGGAAGGACTTGGGGGGCTGCAGCAAAGAGGGGGTGACAGACCCTCACCCCCCGGCTATTCTGACATAGCCCGAGTCCCCATTTCTGTCTGGGAGATGTCTTCCTTATCCCTTGCTTCCTGGCTCTAATCAGATTAAGCCTGAAACTGATGGGTGGGCAGTGCAGCCCTGTGCTGGCCAGAGCGGTTCCCCAGGTGATCAGGCACAAGAAAGAATTCGTAAAGTCCTGCGAAACCTGCTTTACTAAGAGTGCTCTCATTTAAATGATGAGGGTCTGAGGAGGAAATGAGTACATCTCCCAAAGTTTTTGCAACCCCCCTTTCCTGACAGACACTGACTCTGATTAAGCCCTCAGATCTCTTTGAAATGTTATCCATTGTTTGATCTTTGCCACCTGACATAACTGTATTCCTGTATATTTGAACCCAATAAAAGCCCAGTGAGGAAGGGGCTCTGGGTCCTTCTCCTTTGAGAGATTGGCCACCTCTCCTCCCCAAGCAGATCATGTCTTGGTAGTTTTATTTTCATCCATGACGGAGGGATGGGGCTCTGAGGGCAGAACCCACCCACAGAACATTTAAAGTTGTCCTGGAGGTTCCTTAATCTCTCCTCATTTTTTTTTTTTTTGAATTCTTGTTTCTTCATTCTGTTCTGGTTGAATGTTTATTTCTGCCTTCTGTTTAAAATCATCAATTTGAGTCCTGGTTTCCTTCCCTTCACTGTTGGTCCCCTGTATATTTTTCTATATTTCACTTTTCATAGCCTTCACTTTTTCATCTATTTTGTGATCATACTCAACCAATTCTGGGAGCATCCTGATTACCAGTGTTTTGAACTCTGCACCTGATAGGTTGGCTATCTCTTCATCACTTAGTCCTATTTTTGGAATTTTGATCTGTTCTTCCATTTTGGCAATATTTCTTTGTCTTGGTGCACCTATCACATTATAAGGGGCAGAGCCTTAGGTATTCACCAGGGTGGTGCAACCCACTTGGTTGGGTTGTAACACTGTATGTGGGGGAGGGTCTGATAGGAAACAATGTCACTTGCTCGGTTCTCCACCACTTTCAGTCACTTCTCCCACTACCCACAAGCAAATTGGGCCCTTCTGGTGCGGATTCCTGGGTGGATGTGTTTGTATATGTTCCAGGACCCTGTGGATCTCTCCGATGAACTCTTCTGTGAGGGTGGGAGTTTCTCCCACTGCCACAACCCCCACAGGTTTTTACAGCCAGAGGTTTGGGGGCTTTATTTTCCTGGTTGGAACCTTGGGTTGTGTGGTCTGTCTTGCTCCCATTATTCCTCCCACTTTATCCACAGGCAAATGTGGGACTGCCTGATCCACCAGCCACCACCTTGCCTGCCCTGGTCCTACCTTGGTGTGAGTCCTCTCCACTCTGGCTTCCCATCTCCACTCCTCCTACCAGTCTGGATGAATGTTTCTTCTTTAACTCCTCTATTGTCAGACTTCTATACAGTTTGATTTTCTGGCAGTTCTGGTTGTTTTTTGCTATCACTCAAGCTGAGTACTTGAGGTGCACCCTTCACATGAGCACCCTTCACCCTCCTGTTGTAGTTGAGCCTCGTTTGCTGTTGGCAGATCAATGAGAGAGATTTACCCAGTCCAGTCAGATGCAAGGACTGGCTGTGACCAATGACCACCAACCTCTGCCCTCCGTGGAGGAATAGCTGTCCAAGGGCAGGGTGGTGATGCTCCAATGTGGTCTGTAACTGTCCATTGGGTGCACAGGCTCTGGGGTTTCCTGGGTGGTGCAGGCCAAGTGGCCCCCTCTATGAGCAATAAAGCAACCTGAAATGGCTGCTACTTGTTCTGGAGATTCCCCTGTGAAATCAAGCTGTGAATCCAGGCTGGCTGCTGCTAGTGGCCAGGTGTAGGGCCAATTTGCAAGAAGTACATGGGCTGGGGTCATTGAGGCTGGCTTGTCTGAGAGGATTAAGGAAGATGTGAAGCAGGAGCCAAGACCAGCTATTCATATGAAAAAGCCATTGTTAACAGCTATAAGTTGGGTGGGACAGAGACTCAGGGGATCTCCAGGGCAGGGTAAACTGTTAGCTACATTGATGGAGTCTCAGACATGGCACATACCTCCCAGCTCCATGGCTCTGTGTGGGGAGGATTCAGAAAAGGGACAATGGTCTCTTGCCACCTTTCTGTCTTGTAGAAAGCTGTTCCCCAGCTCCCGCCTTGATGCCAGACACTTCAGTTCCTCTCTTTATGTTTCTGGTGCCTTTTAAACTGCTGTCCTGGTGCTGGAGCTCAGAGGTGGTGAGTCTGAGTAAGTCCATCTGTGGGTTCATTAAGTAGAACTGCTTGGGATCCAACCATTTCTTCCACCAACTCAATCCCCACTGGTTTTTGCAGCCAGAAGTTGTGGGGACTTACCTTACTGGCACTAGAAGCCTGGGCTGGGGTATCTGGTATGGGGTTGGGTTTCCTCACTCCTAAGATATCCCTCCCAAATTTTTATCCACCACATGTGGATATGGGATGGTGGCTAGGCAGGTGTCCCCTTCTTCCTTCACCAATCCATGTGTGTCCCTCCTGAAGCTGCATGCTCAATCAAAGAGGATGACCTTCCCAACTAGAGGAGAGGGCCAGTCTTCAGTCAAGGGTATACGAGTAGCTGCACTCCCCTGCTAGAAACTCCAAACAATCTCTCAAGTTCCATTCAAAGTGGAGGTCTTGAGTAGAGTGGGCATACTAGCCAGCTCAGGGCTAGCAATTGCCCTCTGAGGTCAGCCCACCTCCCTGGAACACAGATACCTGCCGGTGGTAGCACCCATAGGCCTCCATCCCCTCCAGCCTTGGGAAATCACTCCAGCCCCCTAGTCTTTCCTATTTTCCCCTCCACCTCGAGCCATCTAGCAAAATCTATGTGACCAGTTAAGAGTTTCAGGAAAGACTGAAATAATTTGTCTTCAAGCTGCTTCTGCTTTGAACTCTTCAAGCAACCCTGGCCAGGACACCAAAGAGCCCAATTACCTTGGAATGAGAGGAGGAAACAATACAGAGAACCACACACTAATTCCTGTCCCAGTAAACTACTCTGTCCCCTTGATCTGGAGACCCTAAGGAAGGCCAGTTACCAGGACCTTTGCACAACAGGTCCCAACACATGTCTATCAAATATGGGAGACCTAAGACCATAGAATGCTCACTAGGTCAGGGGAATCCCATTCAGCCTAGGGCTGTGGGAATTTGGAACAGGGAAAGCTGGAAGGGGGTGAAATAGATCCTACCTCAAACAGGCCTTCATAGGGATCTCCTCTGTCTTCCCAGCTTCCGTGTTTCATCTTACACATGACCAAGTCTCTCCTCCACATATTAGTCTAAAAGTGTCTACCAGCTATGCTGCATGCATCAAAAAGCTGAGTAGCATTGACAGTGGGATTGAAGTTAGACACCAACAGAGTCTCCAAAGCTTTAAAGAGACCCTGCCACCTCAGACCTACTCTCAGGCACTGCTCTTAGCACCAACTCAACCCTCAGCCAGACAGAGCCGAACCATAAACAGAGCCTGCAGAGGCAGTTCTGCACCATGGCAAACTGGTGTTTCATTCTGTTCACTACCTTAAAGTGGTATTTTGTAATATCTAAAGGAATCTAGAAACAAGCACAGGGATTTAAAAAAAAAAAAAACTACTCCAAAAGTTAATGGTATTGCCTAATCACATGTGAGAACATCCAGCCTTTGAAAGGGAGGTGAGACACTACCTCATGTCAGTAATTCCTGCATCCCCGAGGTGGGGGTCACTCTGCTGCCACAGCTCTAGGCACTGTGTTCGGGTTCCCCTTTCCACACACAAAAGATAGTCTCCAAGCCCTTCCACCCAGCAAAGAGCATCCTCTAAAACCGTTGGTTGGGAAGGAATTTGTTTAAGCATTTCACCTCTGCTTGGAAGACTTTAACGATTAAAACTTGCTTTCCACCTTTCAACCCTTAACTTTAAGAAAATAATTCTTGATGAATAAGCAGGAGCATTTTTCAAAGCATTAACACATTTTTGGCATTCATTTCAAAAGTAAGTTAATATTATAGAGGTCTAAGTAACCAAAGTTTTAGATACTGGCTTCGAAATAATTAGGCTTTTGAAATAAATATAAATTTTAGGCAGCACCAATCACATGATCATTTTTGAACCTAAGTATAACATTCCATACTACATACAGGCTGCAGGCTTTCACTTTCAGCTAAAGGACTGTAAGGCCCATTTGACAGGTGGATGAACCTACCCATTAAGCATTAGCTAACAGCTCGGCTCTCTCAGCCCTCACATCTTGAGGCCCCGGCAGGCTCTGCTGACACCTGGTGGCAGACAGCATGCAGCAGAACCACGTTCAAAGTAGATTAACCTCAACTTCACCTGCTACTTGGACTTCTAGTCTGTGTAATGAATATTGATTAGAACAGCAGGAAAGGCATTATTCTGGAAGAAGAGCTGTTTGACAAGATCTAAAGATTAATGGCTGGGCATTAATCAGAAAAAAAAAAATCCCACCCAAACAAAACAGAAAAACGAAAACAAAACCTAGGCAGGTATCTGGAAAATTAAAATAGCAAAACCTGCCTTTGGGACTTCCAGCCAAGATGGAGGTGTAGGTGGACACACTGTGCCTCCTCTCACAACCAAAATTAAGGACAACAAAGATTTAGACACAAGAAAACAACCAGAACTCACAGAAAATTGAACTGTACAGAAGTCCAACAACCATTCATCCAGACCGGTAAGAGGGGCGGAGTCGCGGCAGGAAAAAGAGGAGATGTGGACCAGGCACGCATGCAGCAGTGGCTGGCAGATCCCAGGCACACAGGTGGCGGCTAGCAGACCCCAGGCATGAGGTGGCAACTGTGCAGACCCAGTGAGGTGGCACAAGGCAGCTGGCTGACCAGGTGGTCCCACATTCACATGCAGATAATCCATGCAAAGGAGAAGCAGCGGAAGGGACTGGAATCTGAGAGAGAGCAGAGCAAGCGCCATTATTCCCTCTCGGACCCTGCCCCCACATACAGCATCACTACCCAGCAACTGGGCTGCCCCACCCTGGGGAACACCTAAGGCTCCACCCCTCGCTACGTAACAGCTGCGACTAGACCAAAAAAAACAAACAGAAACAAAATGGCTCAAACCAGAGAACAAATCAAAGCCCCAGAGCCAATTCATCTAAGCAACGAAGAGATAGCCAACCTATCAGATGCACAGTTCAAAGCACTGGTCATCAGGATGCTCACAGAATTGGTTGATTTGCTCACAAATTAGATGAAAAAATGAAGGCTACAATAAGTGAAATGAAGAAAAACGCACAGGGAACCAATAGAGATGGGAGGAAAACTGGGACTCAAAACAATGGAGTGGACCAGAAGGGAGAAAGAAACAACCAAACAGAAAAGAAGAAAGAAACAAGAATTTTAAAAAATGAGGAGAGGCTTAGGAACCTCCAGGACATCTTTAAACGTTCCAACATCCAAATTATAGGGGTACCAGAAGGGGAAGAGGAAGAGCAACAAGTGGAAAACTTATTTGAACAGATAATAAAGGAGAACTTCCCCAATCTGGCAAAGGAATTAGACTTCCAAGAAGTCCAGGAATTAGACTTCCAGGAAGTTCATGAAGCTCACAGAGTCCCAAAGAAGTTGGGCCCAAGGAGGAACACACCAAGGCACTTCATAATTACATTAGCCAAGATTAAAATGAAGGAGGGAATTCTAGAAGCAGCAAGGGATAAGGGGACAATCACCTACAAAGGAATTCCCATCAGACTGTCAGCTTATTTCTCAAAAGAGACCTTACAGGCAAGAAGGGGGGCTGGAAAGAAGTATTCCAAGTCATGAAAGTCAAGGACCTACATCCAAGATTACTCTATCCAGCAAAGCTGTCATTTAGAATGGAAGGGAAGATAAAGTGCTTCTCAGATAGGGTCAAGTTAAAGGAGTTCCTCATCACCAAGCCCTTATTATATGAAATGTTAAAGGGACTTATATAAGAAAAAGAAGATTAAAAATACAAACAGTAAAAAGATAGCAAACTCACAGGTATTAACAACCACACCTCAAACAAAAGCAAACTAAACAAACACCTAGAACAGGAGCAGAAACACAGAAATGGAGATCACATGGAGGGTTAGCATCAGGGGAGTGGGAGGAGGAGAAGGGGGGAAGGTACAGAGAATAAGTAGCATAGATGGTGGGTAGAAAATAGACAGGGGGAGGGCAAGAATAGTGTGGGAAATGTAGAAGCTTAAGAACTTATGACACATGGACATGAACTAAAGGGGGGAATGTGGGTGGGAGGGGTGTGCAGGGTGGAGGGGAATGATGAGGAAAAATGGGACAACTGTAATAGCATAATCAATAAAATATATATTTTAAAAAAGCTGCCTTTGTGAGATTTTTCTTCCCAAACATTGTATTTGTTTAAACAGCCACCTCAGTATCCATTTATTTTACCATCCCCACCCTACTCCTGTTTTAAGCAAATTACACCCAGAGAATAGTAAAAGGGATGTCACTATTCTTACAAAAAGGAATTTTAATTGTTCTGCTGTTGTTAATAAACTTAATCCTAATTAGGAACAATTCCAACCAGAAGAAAGGTGATATTTATAAGGAACATCTGACAGATGATATCCTAAGGGTTGGTTGCATCCAAGGGCAAGGACCCTCAGGAAAGTGAATGGAAAGGAAGACTTCTTAAAGAATAAAAAATGAGTCTGGCCCTGACAGGGGTGGTGGCTCGGTTGGTTGGGCATTATCTCACAAAGTGAAAAGTCACTGGTTTGATTCCTGGTCAGTCCATGTGTCTGGTTTTCAGACTCGGTCCCCAGTTGATGTTTCTCTCTCACACCAATGTTTCTTTTCCTCTTTTTCTCCCTGCCTTCCCTTCTCTCTAAAAATAAGTAAATAAAAATCTTTTTAGGAAAATGAGTCTGTCCCTAGGTTGTGCTATTGAAGCTGACAGGTTGAGAAGAAAGAATCACCGAGCAGCAGGAAATACCTACCTTGTAGGAAAAGGTCTGGCTCCTCTGCCCAAAGTTTGATGTGGGAAAACCCTCGTTCTGTCACTAAACTGTCCCTTTGTGAAATAGCAATGTGACAGTTGTTCCCAAAAAAGAATATGTGTGTGCCAGGCACCAAACTCTCTCATCTTACTGAAGCCTCAAAGTAATTCTATGAGGTCAGTATGATTATCCCTATGTAACAGGAAAAGAAACTGAGACCTAGAGAGATCAGTTGCTAGACCAAGGTCACACCTCTAAGCTAGTCACAGTGCCTGCAGCTTTCCAAACCAGAGGCATCTGACTGCAAAGCCAATGCTCTTTACTCCTCATCACATTTGCCTAAAGTAAACACTGAGATATAAATAATTCCAGTACATACAAAAATGCACCATTTGCCTTTTTCAATTTGTGTGATTTTAAATGTCACCACAAGTTCGCTTCTAGGTCACTTTTAAAACAAGCAACTTTGCTTTAAGGCACGTGGGGGAAAAATCCTGCTGTAATTTGTACAGTTGTAGAATCCATTTTTCAGTTTTCTACTCAGCTTTCCAGGGACAGTTCAAACAGAACAAATGACAATTCTAGGACAGTACCTTCCCTATTGTGAATAACACCACAGGGTTTTTCCCCACTGGTAAAAAAAGCACAGCAGGAGGTGCAGGGTCGCCCCAGGCACACAGGGAACTGCAGGGAAGAAAAGAACTGTCAGCTACATGAATACGCAGGTGCAGTGGCAACCAGATTCAGACCAATGAAAGGTAACTACTAACAAGATTCTTAATCTCATTTCCTCAGTTCCATTTGAAATGCTAACCAATTACTCCAGAGCCCAGTCTACATCAGTGCATAAATCTGGACGGCTGTTTCAAGTGAAAAAGCTTCTAGAATTTATCTAATCTACATGGCTCTACTTTGCTATGAGATGAACTTCAAGAATCTGTAAAGTTTTGCTTCAAAATTCAAATGCAATCTTAAAGTCATTAATTCATTCAAGAAATATTTATTCTGGCCTATTTTTTAATCTATTAAAAATATTTATTTTTAGAGAGAAGGGAAGGGAGGGAGAAAGAGAAGGAGAGAAACATCGACATGTGAGAGAAACATTGATCAGTTGCCTCTTCCACACCCCTAATTGGGGACCGGGCCTGCAACCCAGGCATGTGCCCTGACCAGAAATTGAACTGCCAATTTTTCACACTGAAGGGACAATGACCAAGCAATTGAGCCACACTGATCAGGGCTATGCTGGCCTACTAAGTGCCAGGCACAGTTCTATATAGTGGGAACAATCTAATAGCAAGAGACAGACCAGAAAAGGATTTTTTTTAAATTAGAGTCAGAGGAACAGGGAGTGCTACATGGGGCAGGCATCTGCTATTTTATATGGGATGAGCAAGGAAGTCTTCTTTAATGGCATTTGAGCAGAACCTGATAGAAATGATGGGACAACCCATAGAAATAACTGGGAGAAAGGGAATTCAAGCAGAGGGAAGAGCAAGTGCAAAGGCCCTGAATTTTGAGTATGCTTGGTGTGCACTAGGAAGAGAACAAAGGCCAAGGTGGCTATTGCAGAGCGAAGGAAGATGCCAGATGATGTCACAGAGGTGGTAGGGCTGATCGCATAGAACCTGATAACTAAGCCTCATCAGGAAACTGGCTTTTTCTCCGAGGCAAGATTTTAAGCATGACAAGATCTGACTTGTGTTCTAGAAGCATCATGGTCACTGCTGGTAGAGAACTGTAGTGGGATACGAGTGGGAGCAGGGAGCCCCTTAAAAAGTGAGGGATGGCAGTGCCTTGGACCAGATGGCAGTAATGAATAAAGTTAGAAGAGACTATCCTTCCAGATGAAGGATATACCTTGAAGGTAGATCAAACAATTGATCCAAATAATTGATGGACTGGATGTTGGGGATAGCAGGAAAAAGAGAAATGAGTCCAAGGTTTGTGGCCTGAACAAGTGGATAACTAGAGTTCTTTCCTTTAGTGGAGGAGACTAAGGAAGGACCAGGTTTGGGAAGAAAGCTTAGAAGCTCAGTTTCTGACCTGAGATATCTATTAGTTGATACCTATTAGCCACTTTAATGAAGATGTGGAGTAGCCAGATGGACAAACAAGTGTGTGACTCATGGAAGAGATCTGGGCTGGGTATAAAATTGTCAGTGTGCAGCATCTAGCTGTTATTTCAAATTGTGAAATGCATGAGACAAGGCAGTGATGTAATTAGAGAAGGTAGAAGATGGAGTCCTGGGTGCTCCAATGTTTACATATTAAGGAGATGAAGAAGGACCAGCAAAAGACAAGCAGAGCACAGGAGGCCAAATGAAAATGTTTGCAAGAAGGAGTGTGTCAATTTGTTCTCTGCATCAAATGCTTGCAATAGGTTAAGTAACTTGAAGACAGAGAATCATACTCCTTTGGCAACAGGGGAACCATTAGTGACCCTGACCAGAGCTATTTCAGTAGCATAATGAAGATGGATGCCCAAATGAAAACTTCAGAGAAAAATGAAGGGAGAGAAAATGGAAATAAGAGGGCATGGATAACTCTGTTAAGGACTTTTGCTATAAAAGAAAAATGGAACAACTGTTGTGGGGGGCAGTCAAGAAGGGAGACAGTACAGCAAGTTTGTATGCTGGTGAGAACGGTCTGCTGGAGAGAGGAGATGGGCTGCAGCAGGAGAGGTGCTCATGAGTACTCAAGGGGCAGTGGGATGGATGCTCAGACAGGCTTAGAAAGGGACACTACTAGTCACCAGAATCACAAGGAGGGAACATGATGGCGAAGCATGAGCAAGCTATCTTCTGATGATCTCTATTTTCTCAGTGAAACAGGAAGCAAGGATGGCAGCTCAGAGTGAGGAGAGGAGGTGTTAGGACTGAGGGCCAAGAAGAACCTGGGAGTGTGTAAGGAACTAGAGATATGTAGAGCTGCAGGGTGGCATTAGGAACTTATGTGAGTATAGTAGTCATGAACTAAAGCTTTGTTAGACAGCATGATTGTATCCAGGTGTGGATAAGGCAGAGTGTGGAGAAGGCAGAGTGGAAATAAACCCAGGGATGTGGGGATGGTAAGGGAAGTGAGGATCTGTACAGAGGAATGATGGAGGACCAGAGAACCTCAATTAGGTTAAAAGAAGGGGTGTGGGGGGATTCTGCCCTCAGAGATCCCCTGGCCACTGTGGATGAGAATAAGTTTACCAAGACATGATCTGCTTGGGCAGGAAAGGCTGACCAGTCTCTCAGAGGAGAAAGGTATTTAGGCTCTCTCTCAATGGGCTTTTACTGAGTTTCCCTTGCATAGGGATGCATATCAAAGAAACGAGGTATGGTTTAGATAACATTTCTGGGATCACAAGGGTCCTTTGAGTCAGGGTCTGGTAGACAGGGTGATGCCAATTGGCTGTAAAACCTTGGGAAACGAACTAATTTTGTGCTTGGACCCTTAGTATTTAAATTTAGGACATTCTTAGCAAAGCAGGTTTCACAGGACTTTGTACATTCTTTCTTACGCCTGACAGTCTCCCACCAGGAACTGCCCAATTCTGGCACAGGGCTGCACCTCCCTTTGGCATTGTTCAGGCCTGAATCCGGCAGGGGATGCAGGCAGCCAAGAGATTAGAAGACTTTTTACAGATAGAATGAGGACTCAGGCTATGATAAAGCTGAGCAGTGAGGGTCTTTTGTCCCTCCTCCACAATCCCCTAAGTCCTTCCCTGATGGCCCCCTCGAAACTGTGCCTATCTGGGTTGTTCCTTCCTTGAGGAATCTTACCCATCACTGACTATTCAGCCATCCTCCAGGGGCCTAGCAGGGTGACATAAAGGGGGCAGAGGCTGCGCCCCTGCCAGGAGGGTAAGTTTTGTCTCTTTAGTGGCTTATGGTCCCAAGGTCCCCTAGCCGTGGGGCCTTTTCACCTGTTGGAGAGGTTACAGATCCTGAAACCAGGTAGGACAGTTCCCAACAAAGGAGTACCGAAAAGATGGTAGGGCCAATAACCTGTAGTTGTGGTGAGGTTGAAGGACTGCTGTTGGGGGCAGCAGAGGGAGAGAGAAAGACAGGAGCAGTGCTTAGAGAATGCTGGGGCATGACAATGAGATTATGCTGTGGACTAGGGTGTGATTACTGGTCATGACTATGGGTAAAGTGTGACTGTGGGAGCAGGTAGCTGAGACAGAGTTGATGATAAAAATGTCACAGTCAAGCTGATCAATAACCCGAGAGGCCCCATGGCACTGGAAGGCCTGTCTCTACTGAACTAGGACAAGAAGTAGTATTGGAGAGAGCAGCAATGAGCCAGGTGCAAGGCTGGAGGCACAGGGGCCTGCAGGCGTCGGTAAGAAGTTGATGTGGAGGCAAGCAACGTTAGCATGATGGCAGAAAGCACAAAGCTGGGCGTTACAGGAGGAGGAAGGGGCAATGACCAGGAAATTAAATGAGATTTGCGGCGGGGGGGTGGGGGAGGGGGTGCTTAACAGAATTTAACACTGAAAGAACTGAAAATGACAGCTCTTGATCTTTTTGGCTCTCATGTCCCACCAAATAAGAAGTGGAGGAAAGAAGCTACCAGGATCCTCAACCTGTTAAAGACTTGGAGCACTCTGGTCACTGCTTTGATTGACTTCAAGAATATCATTATTAGTGGAGGCATTTTCCTGTGTCTTAGACTTTCTAGGGATGAGGCTGAAACCAAACGCTCGAGTCTCTAGTCAGCATTCCCCAAAAGATCTGCCTTCACTTATTTCAGTTGTTTTATGACATCATCTGGGACCTGAAATGGATTTTCTCCACCTTAAGACTTACTGCTTTAGAATGACATTACTTACTGAATACTCAGGTAAAGTGTCATAAGCACAGAATAGAGTAGGGTTGCTGATGTCTAAAAACAAGCACATTGTAGGGCAGCATGACACATATCCTGTATGTTTCTTTTAAATCATTACACATTATATGATCATCTCACTGACTAACAATCAAAAAATGAGCCTCCATGGGCCATTATCCAAAGTCAACATTAGTATTATAAACCAAAATGCACATTGGGGATAGGGGAAATGGTCTCAGGCTAATTCACTGAACAAATACATCTCCTTTGATGGAAAGAAATGACAAAAGCTGTGTTCTCCCCCGCCCCATCCTCACCTCCCATTAAGTACCGGATGAGCTGAGTGAAAGGTCAAGGATAGCAATGAGTTTTACGCTGTGGGTTCAACATGAGACATAGTACTTTCCCAGCCCACAGGGACCCAAGACCCACTGTTTTGATGGTACAGATCAAAATATTAACCTAAAGCCAATAAGTGATTATTCCCTTTAGTCCAATTACCCTTGCTCATCTAATTAATCATGAGATTTTTTAAGACTAAAATGAAGGGAAACTGCCAATCACCAATAATCAGAGCCCTTACCCCAACACATATGCATGCACACACAATGAAAAAAAGATGACAAGAATCTGGGTCCTCAGACACTGACATATTTGGACTTCTCTGCCCATGAGACATATGTGTGGTTCAGCAAACACAGACCCCGCCTCCCTCTGAGCAGGAAATGGGTAAGCTTCACTCTTCCCTCCCCTCCTCTCCTTAGCAATCAGCACCAGGTTTCTGAGGAGGCCCAGGCCAGGCCGCCTTTCTGCGTGTGCCAAATGGGCACAAGCATCATCATCTCTGCAGCATGTGTCTGAAAGAGGGAAAGAGAAGGGAAATAAAACACCTTTGCTGTAGCAAAAAAAAAGCTCCCCAAACTCACATCAAACTAGGCTTGGATACTTAATGGTGCTAGGGCCTCTATGTCCCTTTGTCACAAGATGAGAAAAAATTTCTCTTCAACTGAGAATGGCAAAAATGCATGTAGAGGGGATGCTAGAGAACAGAAATAAGGCAGTATCTTTTGGCCCATGGCCGACAGACTTCTTACCATGTTTCTCCAAGGGCCTCATATTCCTTGTTTTCAAAGAGTGGCAGAACGTGGGATTTGAAGCCAGAAGAAGACAACTCTTTACCAGATTTTAGGCCCGGGCAAAATGCTTAATATCTGACAGCATCAGGGTTCTTCAGTCTAAAATGAAGTTGATATTGCACTGCTCATGTAGTCATCAAAAGACATTTCATGTGCAGTTACTTCACGCTAAGCACTGTTTATTGAATGCCCTGTAGTCATGTCTCACTTGATCCCCCAAATTCTGTGAGGTGGTCATTGTCCTTTCCATGTCAAAGATGGGGCTACTCATAGTGCTCCCCAAATGGAGGACGTAAATGAGAGGATATAGAAAATACAGGCGCTGTCCGGCACGTAGTGATGACTAAAAATCAGAATGAGACTTCTCCACCACATTTAAGAGAATGGTGCTTTAAAATACATAACGTGAAAATTTTAAATGTATGTTAAAATAATGATTCATGTGCAGAAAAACCCTGAAAGGATGAACACCAAACTGTGCAAAGGAGAGAACTTTCAAGGGAATTTTTACTTTTTTACCTTAGAGTTCGTTGTTTTTAACAAATATTACTTGTATAACATAAAACTCACCAAAAAGATCAGAAACACTTAAAATATACACAGGAAAAACATTCTAGATGGAATATGCCAAAATGCTCATGGCAATGTCCCATGGGTTACCTCTTGTTTCTTTTAATTTCCATACATGTATTAGTTTTTACAGATACATTTTCCTTGTAAAGCTAAACATTACACACAAATCTTTTTACCACCTGCAACTGCCAATTCTAGTTGTCTCCCCAGAGGTAATCAATGTTATCAACTTGGTGTATATTCTTTGGTGAATATATATGTATACAATGTTTATATTCATGTACATATATATCAATTATATATTATCACTTTGTGCTTTTTTTAAACAATGACATCAGTTTATGAGTCCCTCTGCAGTTTCATCCATCAAGATGTCTCAAAGATCATCCATCAGTAAATAACATGGATGCCCCTCATTGCTTTAAAATAAATACTAATCCAGAATATAGATATACCATGGATGATTTAGCTACTCTCCTATTGACATCATTTAGGTTGTTTATAGTGTTTTTCTATTATAAATATAACACTGCAGAGAATTCACTTACAAATGCTTCCTTGTGCAGACAGGAGGGTTTCTTTGGGACAGAGAATTTCTTTGGTTCCACTAAGAAGTGGAACTGCTATGTCAATAGAATATGATCATTTGTTATTTTAATAGATGCCACACCAAATTACTTGCTTAAGTGACTGTACACAAATTTATACTCCAACTGGCAGTGTAGGCATGCATCACTACCAATGCTTATTATCAAATCCTTCACTTTTTACCAACTTTATAAATATAGTACCTGGTTTCTTAAAGTATATTTTATTATGCTATTACAGTTGTCCCAATTTTTCCCTCTTTGCTTCCCTCCACCCAGTACTCCCCTTCCCTCTAGCAATCCCTGCCCTCTCAGTTCATGTCCATGGGTCATACATATAAGTTCTTTGGCGTCTCCATTTCCTATACTATTCTTAGCCTCCCCCTGTCTATGTTGTACCTACCAATTATGCTTCTTATTCCCTGTACCTTTTCCCCCATTATCCCCCATCCCCCTCCCTGCCAATAACCGTCCATGTGATCTCCATTTCTGCGATTCTATTCTATTCATTTGCTCAGTTTGTTTTTGGTTTTCTTTTTTTTTTAGATTCAGTTGTTGGTATTTGTGACTTTGTTGTCATTTTAATGTTCATAGTTTTGATCTTCTCTTTCTCTTAAGTAAGTCCCTTTAACACTTCATATAATGAGGGCTTGGTGCTGATGAACTCCTTTAGCTTTACCTTGTCTGGGAAGCACTTTATCTGCCCTTCCATTCTAAATGATAGCTTTCCTGGATAGAGTAATCTTGGATGTAGGTCCTTGCCTTTCATCACTTTGAAAACATCTTTCCAGCCCCTTCTTACCTGCAAAGTTTATTTTGAGAAATCAGCTGACAGTCTGATGGGAACTCCTTTGGAGGTGACTGTGCCCTCATCTCTTGCTGCTTCTAGAATTCTCTGCTTCATTTTAATCTTGGCTAATGTAATTATAATGTGCCTTGGTGTGTTCCTCCTTGGGTCCAACTTCTTTGGGACTCTCTGAGCTTCATGAACTTCCTGGAAGTCTAATTCCTTTGCCAGATTGGGGAAGTTCTCCTTTATTATTTGTTCAAATAAGTTTTCCACTTGTTGCTCTTCCTCTTCCCCTTCTGGTACCCCTATAATTCGGATGTTGGAACATTTAAAGATGTCCTGGAGGTTCCTAAGCCTCTCCTCATTTTTTTTAATTCTTGTTTCTTCATTCTGTTCTGTTTGGTCGTTTCTTTCTTCCTTCTGGTCCACTCCATTGATTTGAGTCCCAATTTTCTTCCTATCATTATTGGTTCCCTGTGCATTTTCCTTCATTTCACTTAGTGTAGCCTTCATTTGTTCATCTAATTTGTGACCAGAATCAACCAATTCTGTGAGCATCCTGATCACCAGTGCTTTGAACTGTGCATCTGATAGGTTGGCTATCTCTTGGTTGCTTAGAAGTATTGGCTCTGCGGCTTTGATGTGTTCTTCCACTTAAGCCATTTTTTTGGTGGGGGGGCAGTCTGGTCATGCCTGTTACACATGAGGGGTGGAGCCTTAGGTGTTCACCAAGGCGGGGCAACCCAGTTGCTGGGTTGTGACGCTATACATGGGGGTGGGGTCTGAGAGGGAACAATGGCACTTGCTCCACTTTCTCTTGTCTTTCAGTCCCTTCAGCCGTTTCCCGCAAGCAAATCAGGCTCTTCTGGTGCTGCCTCCCAGGTGGGTGGGCCTGTGTACACTCTAGGACCCTGTGCGTCTCTCCAAAGTACTCTCCAGTGATGCTGGGAGCCTCTCCCAGCATCTCAACCCCAGCAAGTGTTTTCAATTTGTGCTTTAAGGCTTTATTTCCCGGTGCTGGGGCCCTGGGTTGTGCAGTCTGTCTCCCTGTTTTTGCCTGGTTTATCTACAAACGAATGTGGGTCCACGGTCAGCTAGTCGCCTTGCACACCCAATGTCTGCTAGCTGCTGCCTGAGCGCTGGGGTCTGCCAGCCCCCGCCTGTGCACCCGGACCCGCCAACCACCGCTTTCTCCAGCTGGGAGCCTTTTCTGCAGGCCACTGACTCCGCCCCTCCTACCGGTCTGGATGAATGGTTGTCGAACTTCCTTACAGTTCAATTTTCTGTCAGATCTGGTTGTTTCTTTGTTTCTAAATCTTTATTGTCCTTAATCTTGGTTGTGCGAGGAGGCACAGTGTGTCCACCTACGCCTCCATCTTGGCTGGAAGTTCTCTATCTCTGTTTTGTTTAGTTCCTTTCTTGGGTTTTGTTCTGTTCCTTCATTTGGGCCATATTTCTTTGTCTCCTCAATTTGGTAGCCTCCCTGTGTTTGTTTCTGTGTATTAGGTAAAGCTGCTTTGACTCCCTATCTTAACACACCTGGTAGGTTGGAAGGGGCAGTGCCTTAGTTATTTGCCAGGGTGGGGCAACCTACTTCACTGCTTTGTGGCTGTGTGTGTGTGTGTGTGTGTGTGTGTATGAGAGAGAGAGAGAGAGAGAGAGAGAGGTCAGAGAGGGAACAATGCTGCTGCCTGGCTGCTGGAGGCTTGCCTAGCACTCATCCCATTTCTAGTCACTTCACCCACTTTCCATATGCTACTGGTGCCCTTCCAGCCATTGTCCTGGTGGTGGTTCCCAGGGTGGGTGGGTTTGCATACAGCCAAGGACCATTCAGACCTTTTAAATGGACTGTCTTGAGAGACTGGCAATTTATTCCACTGACCCAAGACCCACTGGTTTTTATAGCCAGAAGTTACGAGGCTTTATTTTCCCAGCGCTGGAACACTGGGCTGCACAGTCTGGCCTGGGACTAGGATCACTTGTTCCCAAGGTATCCACCCAGAGTTTCATACACCACATGAGTATGAGGACCATCCGTTCTGCCAGCTGCTGCTTCTGCCACCTGTCCAGTGCTACACTGAATCCTCGCCATCCCGGCTCCTTGGCTCCACCCCTTATACCTGTCTGGATGAATATGGCTTCTTTAAACCCTTAGTTGTCAGAGTTCCACATAGTTCGATTTTCTGGCAGTTCTGGGTGTTTTTTATTTTGAGGTTAGATGTGAACCTTGTGGTTGTTCAAGGAGGCGAACTGTACTTATGCCTCCTTCTTGACCAGAAGTCAGTACCTGGCCATTTTAATCTTAATTTCCATGAATAACAAGATACACATCTTTTCATGTTTATAAGACATATTTTTAAATTATTTTTTAAATGAAATGTGTCCATTTTTTTGTTGCATGTTTCTCCTTTTCTCATGGACTTACAATAGTTTTTCATATATTCTGGAAATGAATACTTTGCCTTTACTACACCAAAGCTTTCATCTACAAATGTAATATCTTTATTTAGGTCTTTCACATTCTCTGGTAACATTTTTATATCTTTTATGCATTTTATTTTAGGTTCAATATCAAGCACTCCTGAAGTCTCTTAACAGTTCTCATAACTTGTTAGTTGATTCTCTTGCAATCATGTTTTCAGCAAATAAATGTTTGTCTCCTCCTGTCCTATATGTGTGGTTTTTCTGACTTTCTTTTCTTATTGTATCCACTACAGTCAGAACTGCAGAAAACTTCTGAGTAGTCCTGGTGATAGTGGTCATCCTTGTCTTAGTCATATCTAATAAGTTTGCTTAAACATCTCTTCATTAAGTAGTTTTTTGCAGGTAACATTTGTCAAATTGAGGGCATTCTGTTCTAAGTTTTTACCCATTTATGGGGTTGCAGATCGCCAAATGCATCTATTGAGATAAGTATAATTTCTTCTTTAATCTATATATTTTGTGAATTATATCAATAGGTTTTCTATAGTTTTAAACCAATCTTTCGATCCTGGTAAAAGAAAGTCCTTTATAGTCATAATATAGTTCAATTACTGATTTTTACATCTGTGTTTATAAGTGAAAAAAGCCTATATGTAACTTTCTAATAAGAAAAATAAATACACACCAAAATAAAAGATTATATGTACATACTTTTTCATTGTTCATAACAAAGAAAATGTACTGGTAAAGATATGCTTAATTTTTCTTTAAAAAACATGTAAATTGAATGTTTATAAAATGAACAAATGGGAAAAATAAGTTAAAAAAAAAACAAAATGAGCAAATGAAACATGCTTTAACTTGTTCTGCTACCTTGACTTCCAAATTGCTGCTTTGATCCTCTGCTTCCTCTAACCTACTGTTTATTCCTTCCAGTATATTCTTTTTTAAAAGTCGTCACTCAAGAACATGCTTATTGATTTTAGAGAGAGGGAAAGGGAGGGAGAAAGAGAAGAGAGAAACATTGACGTGAGAAACATTAATCAACTGCATTTTGTATGCACCCTAACTGCGGACTGAACCCACAACACAGGCATATGCCCTGACCAGGAATTGAACCCATGACCTTTCGCTTTGCAGGGTGACGCCCAACCAAGTGAGCTACACCAGCCAGGGCTGGAGCATGTTTGTCCCATTTCGCTGTCTGTTTGTTTCTGTGTATCACATCTGCTATGACTCCCAGTCTTTGTGGGGTGGCCTGATGTAGTAGGTGTCCTATGGAATGTCGTGGCACTATCTTCTTGATGACCTGTGCTGGGTGCTCCAGGGATGTCCCTGGTGTGGATTATATGGTCCCTCCCACTGTAATCGAGACTTGATTGCTATTGGCCCATTTGTGTGTAGGGTCAACCCTCAGGCTGGCTTACTGTGAAGATCAACCCTGACCACGGTGTAAGAGCTGTTGTGTAGGTGCTGACCACTCAGGATGGAATTTGCCTCAGCAAGGTGGTACCTGCCAAGATCTCTCTTTGGATATGCTGCTTGTGAAGCTAACTAGACCCTGCTCTGATATTGTCTGAAGCTGGCCATTGGGTGTGCTGGTTCTGGGGCCTCTAGAATGGGTATCTGGTACAGACACTGACTCTTACTGGCCCTGGGCAACATGTTTGGAGCTACATTGCAAACCACAGTTTGTGGGTGCCTCTGCTGGGCCCAGGTGTGCATGAGAATGACCAAGTAGAGCACCAAGGTTCACTTTTACCAGCACTAGACCCAGGGGCAGGTCAGCAAAAGTCCTTAGGAACACTGCAGTCCACCTCCACCTGCCTCCGCCTGCCTGCTGTCTCTTAAGACTCAGTCACTGAAAGAGCCTCTGGAGGTACTCTAAGTTGCATAAGGTAGGTTGTCAGAGAGAGAGGTGTTCCCCAGATCTACACAGATTCAATCATGGTGCCAGTGCTGGGTCTGAGGACATTCAGCAAATGTCCCAGGGTATACTAAGTTAAGCTGCCACCTGCTGAGTGCTTGCATATCTTTGGGGTGGGGTGGAGCTTCAGGGATTTGTCAGGATCAGGCCAGCAGTTTATTGGGCCTAAACAGACCAAGATTTGGCTGAATGAAGGGAAGGCTCTGCATTGGTTGAGTGTGTAAGGGAAAAATTTCCCGTTCTAGAGCCACACAACTTAGTCTGTCTCAGATTCTGCCAGAAACCCAATCTCAGCAGGAAGGGGTCCATGGGAGTCAAGAGAAGGAGAGATGCCAGTCAGGTCTAGGGAAAGCTGGGGAATGGGGCTCCTGCCCCAGAGCCACATAACTCAGACTGTTCCAGATTCTGCCCAAACCACAACAGGGTGAAGCCACCAAGAGTCAAGAGGGTGGGGCTGCTGAGAGCTTAGAGAGTGGAGCTAGTGGATCTACTGTGGGGGGCAGGTATCAGTCAGGATCACAAGAAAGGGAGGAGCATGGCCCCAGCTCCTACGCTACTAATTCAGTCACTAACAACACTTGAATCTGCCCAAAATGCTACACCCTGGCCCAAAACATTGCCTCCTTAGCAGGGCAGAAGCTCTGCAAGATGGGTCGGCAGGAAAACCAGAGGGTCAGGCAATTGTTTTCCCCCAGGCTGAGGTTGCACAAAAGGGCATGATCCAAGAAAGATAGCATCTGTGGCTCAGTAGTGTGACTAAGCACAGGGGATCTCAGGGGTTTTCTCCTCAATTCTCTACCCAGAGCCTCAAAACCGTCTCTCCCCACATGACTCTAGTCTGCCCCATCCTCCCTCCACCAGAGCCCAGGGTGAATGGATGCAAAAGAAATTCTGTGTGCTGGCCCTTTAAGAGGGCACCTGTGTCTCTAGCAGACTCCTGTCTCTCCCTGGTGTACAGAAACCCCACTGCTTTTCACAGCCAGATACTATGTGGATGCTTCTTCCAGGTTCTGGCGTTGTGCTGGGGAGGTCAGCTCGGGCTTGAAACCCTACATTTCTCAGGGGGAACCCTCAGCTGAGATATCCCTCTGGAACCTCAGCTGCTGCCTGTGGGAGCAAGGCCAGACCTTTTCACATCTTTCTTCCTATCAGTCTTGATATAGCTTCTTCTGTAAATCCTTGGTTATGACATCTCTTCAGCTAGTCTTCAGTTGGTTATTCAGGCTGATTGTTCTGTATTTTAGTCGGACTTCCATTTTGGTTCTGGGAGGAGGTGAATGGAGCTTCTACCTACTCCGCTGCCATCTTGTATCTCTTACTTTATTCTTTATTAGTTCCCTAGAAGCCTAGGTCATTTGTGCATTCAGTAGTTTGTTTAATGAATGAAACAGAAAATAAATAAAATTTCTTTTTAAAATAGGCTCTATTAAATCTTTCAACAAAGAAAGTATCTTCTGATTATGTTAACCAGACTTTCAAAATTGAGTTTGTTTGTTTTTTAAATGGGTTTTCTCAAGGTAGCCTCTACCACCATGAAACCAATTTGCCCTAATGACAGTTCGAAGGGTTCATGAGTAATTCTAGAGCCAGCCGACCTCTCTGGGACTCCTGATTACAAATGTGCTGCTTAGAGGCCCCTTTTAGATCACTACTCTTCAGGTGCTGGCAGGCAGTCATTCTTAGGAACTGAAAGTACTGTTGCAGAACAGGGCCAAGGGGGGTACGATATACTATCACCAAAAGGACCCCCTACTAGGTTTGCTATGCCTGCCACCAGAGGAAAGACATCTCTCAATGCCAGAGATTTGTGAAAAGGAAAGGAAATGTTTATTTAAAGCTATACAGACTTAAAGTAGTGACCTAATGTCTTCATTAAAATATCAAAGTCCTTTAGGATACCCACAGATGTACACAGTGCTTCCTTCTCCCTCTGCCCTAAACTGAGGTACCGTATCTCAGGAAAAGAAGTAGACGTCTGTGATTCAGGCTCCCGGCACCATCAGCTGTGTCGCCATTCAGTATCTTCAGCTAATCCAAAGTCATGTGGCACCTTCTCAAGGCCTACTGGCAAGAGTTCTTTCACCTTTCTTCCAGGCAAAGTCTCTCTTGCTTCCTAGACCACATTGCCAAAGGGAGCACCCCAAAGCCATGTGGTCCTCTTCTACCAAAGCTGCGGGGTACCCACTCTGGCTGAAATCATGTGGTTCTTCTCTCCACCAAAGCTGCAGGGATCCCCACCCTGGCAAAGCCACATGGTTCTCCTCCCAATAGCTGCTGTGTCTGGGTTTAAATCCCTGTGCCTATCTTCCTCTGTACCCCCATTTCTGACTCCTCCTATAATCAGTTACACCTGCCAGCAATCCTGTATTATTCCAAGTTTACTGGGCTGCCATCATGAGTCTGGGCAGGTGTGGCTCCATGGCATGGAGCCAATCTCGTCCAAGCTCTCATACAGGCGTTATAACCTGGGGGACCTGCCCCCCAGTTATATCTTGGTTGGAAGTCCCTTCCATCCCCCTGGCTCAGAACATGGCCACAGTTATTTAAGATATCTATGCAACCAGTTAAAGGTTATACATACGTTAAATGACCATGCCAGAGGTTGGCTGCAAAGCTGTTGCTGTACAAAACAGCCCTGCATGTTCCTGATCCATGTGTCCCTTCCCCCAACTCACACCTGAGGGGAAGGGGTGAGGACATCCTTTATATCTTTCTAATATTTCCTGGACACCCTGAGTTCTGGACCCCATTCCAAATCCCTATTTGGGGCCCCCATCTTGGTTGCACCCTGTTTCAGTATCATTTTGGAAGAATGTGTCTTCCATGACTTAGACTTGTTCTTGATAAAGTCCAAATATCCTGTTGCTTTCTCTCTCTTCAAACAAGTTAGTTTGAGTCCATCATAGTTTGCTTCATAAGTCAGAAAACAGAGTTCCAATTAAAAAAAATCAGCAATGTTATTTGTGTAGGCTGAAATACTAAAAGAGGAAATCCTCTTACATCAGAAAACCTTCCTAAAATATACAAAATTTGATTCCATGTATGGCGGTATGTGTCACCATCATCGAAAAGATGGCACTGATAAGCATAAGAGACGCTCTCTCCTCGCCAGAGATAATAACAGCGGCTCTAATTAGAAACTATGGAAAAAATACAAAATAAACAGAACCACTTTAGTCTTATACTCTTTTTTAAAGAACGTAACATTCAGGTCACCAAAATAACCCCTAATTTCAGAAAAACACACTGTGACTAAAGACCAATGTTTCATGATGATTTTTTGAAAACTATTTCTTCACTATAAACAAACCAAAATTTTTCTGACAAATATTTTACAAAAAAATAAAGAAAGAAAAATGAGACCTGCAGAGAGAAAACAGCACCGATTTTTAACTGAAATAACAGAGCCTGGGATTAATTTTTAAAGTTTATTTCTCAATTTCAAAACTCACTAGTGGAATAAAGAGCTTAATATAGGTATGCAAAAAGGAAGCCCCCATGAGGTTTTCACCAGGATGAAAGGGGATTAGCTTTGTAGTTCTTATAATCTTCTTCACAGAAGAATGCAATTTCAGTTTCATTGGCTGAAAAAAAGAAAAACAGAAAATGGAAAATAATTTTAATGTGAAATTGGATTTTAAACAAGTATAGAAACACACATTATTTTGATTCAGTGCTGTAGATGCCTAAAGTGAGAAAGATGAGTTATTTCTTTGGTTTCACATTTCACCAAATCAACAAGAAGTATAAATTGAAGTTATAAGAATCTGGAATTCGAATAATTTAATGTAAAAAGAAAAATACACAAAAAATTAAAAACAAGAATTAACTCAAGAATCTGGCTTTCAGGAAACCATAAATTTGCTCATTTATAGTCCTCTTAAGAGTCCTAGAAAATAACAAACCTTTGGTTTTTTTTCAAATTTGCTACTCAATTACTGAAGGAGGAGGAAAAACTCTTTTTTCCTCTGAAATTAGCCTGTAGGTATAATAATTTAATACTCAGAGGATCAGTAGAATATTTTACAGATCACTTTACATTCTCCCTCATGACCCATCAAAATATGTGTCTGAAGAAGTTAATTTTTTGCCTGCTTATGATTAATTCATAAGGCTTCAACAATATGCAAAGTGAAAGACACACTTGGCTTCTACCGTAATACCTTCAAATACCTCTAATTATTCACAGGGGATATGGCACAGCTAAAGGACCCACAAAGGTTCAGAGCAGTCACAATTCTTTCAACCTAGCAGGTCAAGGACTCTGTCTTCTAAAACAATTAAGTCAGCAACATTATTAATTCAGACTGGAGACAAAACTGATGGAAAGCCTTCCAATTATTAAACATGCAATTCTTTAAGGTGTTGTGCCAACAAGTTCCACATTCATTTTTTAAATTAAATCAGAAGTTAATACAGTCTGCTTAGCTTTTACAAAAAGAGCAAAAGGGCCTTCAGAATGTATAAAACAGACAAGATTATTTGTAATGAATACTGATCACTCAATTAACATATCCTCTAAAAATCAGAGAAGTAAAACTCTTCAAGCCAAATAAATAGGATCATAAGCAGGGACGCCGAGGATTAACACTTCGTTTACAACTCCCATCTCATTATTAGAATTTGCCACAAGAAAATAAAAGACTTATCATGATATTTCATTAAAAATGTTTTTGCTGGTTTTAAGAATATCAAATTTATGTATCTCAATTGTAAATTACCATTCTCATTACAGAAATGTTGAAAGAAGAAAATAAAGTCACCCAGAGTCTAGCCCACTATATGAAGATCAATCTTGAAGAAAATCAGATCGCAAACTCTCATCACAGTGAGCCTTGGGGAGCATAGGAGAAGATACAGCAGAGAAAAACCGGAAATCAATGGGGAGGGGTACATTTAGTTAAACTGTACCAAAAAAAAAAAAAGCATTTAAAAGAATGAGTAAGAGGCTCCACACTTGGAATTAGTAAAATGTTGAAAAGAGGCTTCAAAAATGCAATATTCAAACATAAAATATTGAGATCTATCCTTTATATAACAAAGCTCTCCTGAAGTTTACTTTTTGAAGGGAAGCAAACCCAAAAAGTAGACTTACATAACTTGCAAGTGATTCTAATCATCCTTCTAATGGAAAATGAGCAAAAAGCATCCTGTTCTTAGCCACCACAATGCAAGGTTTTATCTATGACGTGCTATTTCCATACAGAACTTTACACAGTGCGTTGCGCACACAGCACTTCACTCAGTACATGTAACTGTAATTACAACATTCACTTACTGTGGTTCACATCTGTCTGTACCCGTTTTGAGAAACTGATATATTATACAGCTGTTCAGTACAGTTCTAATAGGTTCAGAATAAGCTACATAAAGAAGGGACAGACAAAGCATTTTTGTTTTCACAGTAGGTTCTTGTGGGTTTAATTACCTTATAGATCAATCCATTATTCATATAAAGTATTTATGCCACTTTCATAATGCCGGCTCAAAATAAGATCATTTAAGGTAAACATTTTATTTTCAGATGAATGCATTTTTTTTTTTTTCAGGAAAAATGACAAGTGAATTAACAAGTAATTGACAAGTGAATTAAACTCAAATACTTCAGATTGATAAAAATTTTTGTCCTTAATAAATTGGAAAACAACACAAATTAAAAGTTACTATGAATTTTCAAAAGTAGAAAAAGGATTTTAGACCACTTCAGAAATGTGGTCCTCAAACAGAAACAGAATATAATGTTTTTAAAAATCTGTAAAACTCTGTTGAAAATGAGAGAATAATTTCATGTACTTATACTGCAAATTCAGTTGTCCAGTAAAGTAAAAATGAACTACAAAAGACTCAAAATTCTACATAATCACCCTTTCCACCATTTTCCCTTAAATTCTTGCTTCCCAAATTCTATTTAAAATGGCTGGGCAAGAACCCTCAGGAAGTCTGCTGCATGCTGGTCCCCCAGGGCACCCGACTTTGAAAGTGCTGCAGGCAGCAGTGCGCTGGGGTGCACAGTGCCTTAGCATGTAAATATGAAATGAACATACTCTCTAAAATCCAATAAATAGACTGCCAGTTCATCCCTTTGTCTTACTATCAAACACAATGAAGTAAGAGCCCTCCAAATACACTTGTGGATCGTTTTAATTCTGACTTTCAAGTTTAATGAAATGAACACAAGGCAGAACATTCGAACTTTGGCTATGAAATCAACAATTTTATGTTTCCAAACAGGTCAGACACACACATACATCTTTAACAGGAAATAATAATGGCTTTAAATAAAATAATATATGAAAAACCAGTTTTAAATGTAAAGTCTCAAGGAAAATTAAATGCAATATACTTAAAACTCAAATAGCACCTCAATAAACTGGCCAACTGACGAGGGTTCACTGCCTAGTTTCTAAGACTGAGCCTCGCACGAGCCAGCACCGGAGTGTGAGGCACAGCCACCGCTGTCTCAGAAGAGACAGACACATCCACATTGACTCTGTGGTACAGATCACTGATGATCAGGGCAGGCTGTAATGTGAAAATAATTGCAGATTACTGGCAAAAAAAAAATGCAGAAAGAGGTGGGTGTGGTTTCTGCAAAAATCTGAGACCCAAAGGATACTCTCTCCTGCTCCAGAAATATATCCTATCCTTCCAAGTGTCACAAAATCCTAATCTACAAATCATTCAAAACTGTGCTGGCAGCTGAGTTACATTTATAAGTTGTCACTGAAGGTCAACAACCTAGCAACGAGGTTCCCAACTACCGTGGCTTTTTGTTTCTTATTTGCTCCAAGTGTCCATTTTAGATCAGCTGACAGATTTCAAACTCCAGTTTGCAGCAAACAAATAGTGAAACAAATCTGACCTTTGATAGACAGGACCCATGCCTGTGGTTTCCACAATGGCGAGGGGAGAATTAAAAACAAAGAAAAATGGCCCCTGCTCGGCAATCCTCAATTCCCTGGGCCTACTACCTCCTTTAGGGAGTCCCACATTACGGCTGTTACAATGTGGACGTGAAGAACAGCCACCTTAACACGCTGGAAATACAAATCGACATGATCCTGATAAAGATGTGGGAGGCAAGGCACCCTACAATGTTTGCTGTATGCAGGAGACAACCAAAGGTGCCAGGCACAAAGCAGGGCTCTGGCTGTGGGCAGACGACAGCAGTGACTCACAAAATGAAACCAAAGCACAAGGGAGGTTTGGAATTATTACAGGATCTGGCTTGACATGAACTCTTCCCCCAGATCAGCACTTACGGCATGGCCTGCTGTATCTTGTTTTAAAATTTTCCAATAAAACACAACTGGCTTTAGAAGAGTTTCCCTGACACAATTTCTTTTCTAAACCAGAGAGGATTCAAAATATGTAATAGTTGTAGAATATAGCAAAACAAAAGATAAAATATCACCAGAAAAACCTTACAGGCAAATGTATCACTTAGGGGGAATTAATCCATAAAATTACAATTGTTAAAAAACAGGGTAAAATTCTTTAAATTCTAAGTAACAATTCTAGGTAAAGCCTTCTTCCTCCTTCCGCAAAGCAAATCTTTTTACTTATGCATTTTAGCACTAAGTCCACAAACAAAAACTTCCTCAGTAGTCAGCCAGAATATACAATTGGGATCTGCAATGCAGATTAAAGGCCAGAGTAGGAACTGGAGAATTTCTCTGTGATAAAAGAAATCTTCAAACAAGTTTGTTCCCCTAACTTTCCTCCTCACAGTCTTTCTTTTTCCTTTCATGAATTCTGCAGAAAAGTCATAATGATAAATTTGTTACATTGGCATTATTCCCATGGCAACTGGCAGTGATGGCAGAGTGACAGCTCCACAGCAAGATCAAGTGGTAAAAAGGGAGAGAGTGATGCACTGGAATTTTTCTCTCAAACCTCTTAAAAACCCAACCAGACACGGCACCAAGGGAGGTGCAAATTTGCCCTCCTACCAAGGCAGGGCAAATTCCCTGGGAAAAATCACACAATTCAAGGATCATCTTTACAACTGTACTCCCACTTAGAATTCCCTATAGCTCTCCAGGGACCTCCTAACCCTGCATAAGTGTGGCTTGTTCTTGGACTACACCAACCCTGCTCTAGGCGACAGAGAGGATTGTGCAGAAGAGAAAATTGTCTGGGAACTGACTGAAGTTGCCCCCACCAGGGCTGCAGGCTTGCCAGGCAGGAGGGCAGTGGAAGCTCTTGTACCCCCCTGAAAGCAGTGGAGAACTCAGGAAAAGGGTTTGATTCCGATCAAAGGCCTATCGCCTGGAAACAAGACAGACAAAAAAGATGGATTTGATTCTCACCTTTACGAGTGGTCAAGTACATAAATTTGAAATTAATGACAAAGCAACAACTCAATATTTCTTCTCACTAATTTTTAATTTCATTCATTTCATAACTCAATATTTTAATTTATTCAAAACATTTGTCAATTGCCTTCTCCAAAAAGGTTTTTAAATAAAGTATGTTTGAGGGCCTTTACATGCATTCCTCCAGATGCTTTTATTCTTCTACTCATCCCTCAGACAACTCTCTCAAGTAGGACTGATTATTTCTGTTTCATTTCATAGAAATCTAAGTTCAGAGAGGTTGAACGGCTTACAGAGAGGTCACAAAGCAAGTAAAACGCAGAGCCTTCATTCAAATCAATTTTCTCCAATTTTAGAACTTTATTCTTTACAAGTAATATATTTAATTTATATGTAAACTATACAAAAATTTAATTTATAAGAACAATTAAGTAATATGGAGAAGAAAAAAATCAATGTTTGGCAACGCCACCTCCCAGAGAAAACATTTCTATGATGTTGGCAAATGATCTTGTTTCCAAATCCACATACAGACCTGTCAACATACACATTTTTAAACAATAAAGGTATCACACAATGTATTCCATTTCCAGTCAGTGAATAAAGTTGTATATCAGTGATTCACACGCAGGGAAGGTGAGAGAAGACCCTGTCACCTCTCTGAAGATACACCACCACCCCGCAGGAGTCACAGAGTGTGAGGAAGCAGCTTCTGTTGGCTTGGTAACAGACATGACAGCACTTTAAGTCTGAGGCAGTCTTATTGGTCAAACTGACCAACAGAAAATCACAGGTAATGCACACTCCCAACAGTAGTTTGGAAGAGTATCCATTTCCCAACATTACCACATTCTTCATGTCTACAAGTCATAATTATTGCTGGTCCAAGGTCACTCAGACCGTAAGTGGCAGATCAGGTGGTGAACACAAGCCTTCTGGCTCCAGGCTCTAATTCCTAACCACTAGACTGGTGCACTACAGCACACTACATACAACAGAATCATTACGGGGCAAATACTTTGTCATAGTTTATTGCTTCTCCTTTGACTCTGTTCATATCGTTTTTAAATGTGGTCAAATCTTTCACTTCTCCCTACTTCATGGTTCTGACTTCACGGTTATACTTAGAGAACTCTTCTGCTCCCCAAGATTATAAAATTATTGGGCTGCATTTTTAACTTTATATTATAACACTTAATCCATTTAGAATTTATTTTAAAATAAAGACTGAGATAAAAGTTTTTAATTTTATTTTCCCAAATGCTTTGACAATGAGCCCAACATCATATTCTGGCTAATTTATTCTTTCCCCACTTATGTGAGTTGCCAAAAATTGACCAAACTGTAAAATCTTACTTTTTTTAGTTTGTTTTTGAATTTTCCAGTCTTCTCCATAGATCTGTCAATTCCTACATCAATCCTAGTGTGCTATATTCTTTATAGCTTTATGCTCTTAGGGGCCATCTGCCTCAGTAACACAGGTGCCACCTGCTATAACAACATAATAGCATTTGAAGAAATAAATGCTACAGTAACAATTGTTTTTTCAAATAATAGCGATCAATCTTATATACAATATTATGGTCATTCTTGTGTATTCATAACATGGAAAGACACTAATCTAGGAAATACTGTAGACATAGAAAACAAGTCTAACATTTTATAACATGCTACTTAAAAATCCTATGTAAATTGTAAGATGCATCAGGAACTCACTTTAGCCACACGTATCACTCGAAAGTGACTACCTGACATTTGTGACTAAAATAACTCAACATCTGTCAAAAAAATATAAGTCTTCCTCACATGGACCTCACTAAGAGTGCTCCTTAACCAGTGCATGTAAATAACGATGAAGTGCGACTCACGCTGTTTCTTTAGTCACTGGCCACAAAGCTCTGTCAGAGGCACGATGCCTAAAGCTGCTCACACCTCTTTTAACATCTTCACTCCTATGGCTAGATAATCTTTAGGTCTACATATCAGTAGAATTAGAGTGACCTCTAATGGTCACAAAATACGTAACATAGTATTTCTTTAAACTAGAACTACATGCCTTTTCCAGGGTGAAATGCTAAATCGATCCATTTTTCAGCTTCCCACACCAGGCTCCTATTTGAAATTCCATGGCTTGGTTGGCCCTGAGTGACTCCAACAACGATCAAAATCCACGCTGCATCTTCTACAAACAACATCTCATTTCATCATTCCACATCAGTTCTACCGGGTCTCTCAAACTATCAGTTCAAATGATGCTGATAAGAGCAAGCAGGTTATTGAGTAATAACCTGTCAATTACTTAAAATAACGCTCAGCAGAATTCTGAGCATACCTTCTGAAAAGAACTATCTGCATTTGGAACATTTAGAGAGCAGATAACCACTGCCCTCAGTCAAATGGTCTGAATGTACATCATCCTCATCCTCCTCCTCTGAATAATTATCAGGGAGTGTAAAGGGCACCAAGGGTAGCATTTTCTTTGTGGTGAGTTATCCAAATCTAATCAGACAGGCGATCCCACACAGCCCGGCACCTTGCAGGCAGTGCACAGCACTTGTTCTCACCGATTCCAGCTGCTTTCAGAGTACTGTCTTCTTTCAACAGGAGTCTGTCGTCATCTTCCAAACTCATAACAATTTCATTCGTCTAGAAAGAAAGAAAATCTGCTTTATCAGTACTTCTGTGTGCTTCATATTTGGTAAGATTTATCAAAGACACAGAATTGTTACTTCAGGTCATAGCAATAATCAACCCGTATTCTACTCCCATCACTGTAAGGATAGAAGTGAACAGATGGTGAGTATCTACAAAGTGCACACTGTGGAAAGCACTAGAGAGACAGTGCTGAAGCACAGAGCTTTGGAGCTCAATCTGGGTTAAAATTCAGGCTCCACCAATGTCCAGATGTATGTTCTCAACAAACTACATAGCCTCTCTTAGACTCAGTTTCCTCATCCGTAAAAAAGGGGGAGAAGAATACATCTTCTCTATTGCTTTGTGGTGAGGATGAAATGAGATGAACTATCAGTCACATAGCAGGAACTCTGGGAATGTCTGGCCAACATGGAGGTGGAGGTAGATATACTTTGCCTCCTTGCACAACCAAAAGATGGAGAACAACAAATTTAAAAGCAAAAAACAACCACAACTGCCAAAAAAACTGAACTGTATGGAAGTCTGACGATCAAAGAATTAAAGCAGAAACATTCATCTAGACTGGTAGGAGGGTCAGAAACAGGCAGCTGGGGCGGAGAGGTTGAGTGCTGAGGAAGCGGCTGGTGGACAGGGCAGTCCCACATTTGTGTGCGGATAACCCAGGAGGAACAACTGGAGAGCAAGACAGGCTGCAAAACTCAGGGTTCCAGCATGAGGAAATAGAGCCTCAAAACCTCTGACTGTAAAAATCTGTGGGGGTTGCAGTGGTAGGAGAAACTTCCAGCCTCACAGGAGGGTTCTTTGGAGAGACCCACAGGGTCGTAGAATGTATACAAGCTCACATACCCAGGAATCAGCACCAGAGGGGCCCAATTTGCTTGTGGGAAGCTCGGAAAGTGACTGGAAGCCAGCCAAGAGCTGAGCAAGTGGCACTGTTCTCTTTCAGATCCCTCCCCAATATACAATACCACATGCTGCAAGTGGGTTGCCCCACTCTGGTGAATACCTAAGGCTCCACCCTTTACAACATGACAGGTGCACCAAGACAAAGAAATATTGCCCAAACGAAAAAACAGGTCGAAGCTTCAGAAAAAATACAACTAAGCGACAAAGAGATAGCCAACCTATCAGATGCACACTTCAAAACACTGGTAATCAGGGTGCTCACAGAAATGATTGAGTACAAATACAAAATAGAGGAAAAAGTGAAGGCTATGAAAAGTGAAATAAAGGAAAATATATAGGGAACCAACAGTGATGGGAAGGAAACTGGGACTCAAATTAACATTTGAAGCAGAAGGCAGAAATAAACTTTCAACCAGAACAGAATGAAGAAACAAGAATTTTTAAAATAACAAGGAAAGATTAAGGAACCTCCAGGACAACTTTAAACATTTCAACATCCAAATCACAGGGGTGCCAGAAGGAGAAGAGGAAGAGCAAGAAACTGAAAATTTATTTGGAAACGCAATGGAGAACTTCCCATATCTGGCAAAGGAAATAGACTTCCACAAAGTTCAGGAAACTCAGAGTCCCAAAGGAGTTGGACCTAAGGAAGCACACACCAAGGTACATCATAATTAAGTTACCCAAGATGAAAGAGAAGGAGAGAATCTTAAAAGCAGCAAGAAAAAAGGAGACAGTTACCTACAAAGGAGTTCCCATAAGACTATTAGCTGATTTCTCAAAAGAAACCTTTCAGCCAAGAAGGGGCTGAAAGGAAGTATTTGAAGTCATGAAAGGCAAGGACCTACATCCAAAATTACTCTATCCAGCAAAGCTATCATTTAGAATGAAAGGGCAGATAAAGTGCTTCCCAGACAAGATAAAGCTAAAGGAGTTCATCATCACCACACCCTTATTATATGAAATGTTAAAGGGACTTATCTAAGAAAAAGAAGATGATCAAATCTATGAACAGTAAAATGACAATAAAACAAAACTATCAACAACTGAACCAAAAAATAAACAAACAAACAAATAAAAACTAAACAAACAATTAGAATAGGAACAGAATACAGAAATGGAGATCACATGGAGGGTTATCAGTGGGGAGGTGGAGGAGGAGAATGGGGGAAAAGGTGCAGGGAATCAGAAGCATAAATGGTAGATACAAAATAGACAAGAGGAAGTTAAGAATAGTATAGGAAATGGAGAAGCCAAAGAACTTACATGTATGACCCACGGACATGAACTAAGGGGAGGAAGGGAATGCTGGGGTGGGGAGTGCAGGGTGGAGGGGAATAAAGAGGAGGAAAAAAAATGGGACAACTATAATAGCATAATCAATAAACTATATTTAAAAAAGGGACTCTGTTAGCTCTTAAGTGTTTTCTTGTTGCTGCTCCTGCTGCCACCATCATCATCACATCACCATCTTATTCTTACAATATTATCATCATCATCATCTCATTCTCACAATATTCCAAGACAAATCAGATAGGCTGAGAAACAGGCTGAGAGTACGTGGTTGGTCAGCCATGGAACCAAGGTGTGAGCTCTGATGAGTCTGACTTCTGAGACAAACAAGTTTACCTCGACAGCCAAAAGTCCACATGTCTAAAAACCTTGCCTTAGCTAACAAACACTTAATCCCAAGTCTCACATTTCTCTGTGTGATTTGGGGTGGTGGTGGATGAGTCTTGTCTCCAATAATATTTACAAATCCAGTTTAAAGTTATAAACATAGGAGAAAATTTTGAGTTGACATCTGCCCCTAAAAAGCATACAGAGGTGACCGCTAGTTGTGCACACACTATCACTTGTCAGCCAGAATGCAGCAACGTATTCTATTTCTAGAAGGTGGCTGAGAGGCAGCATCGACAGAAGGCCTCTCAGCAGCCAAAGAAAAGCTAGAAGCCATGCTCCACAGGTCACAACCTCCCTCACGAGAGAGCACAGAGGCTTGACCTCCAGAACGCACAGATCAAAAGAAGGAAAAAAAAACTTTATTAAAAAGTCATTTTAGAATAGGTAATACATACTCATGATACAAAATTCTCTAAGTACATATGGATAGAGAGTGAAAGTAAGTCTCCTCTCAACCCCTATCCAGCAGCTCCCTGGCGCTTCTCCACAGAACTGGTACTAATTCCTGTGTGCCACACAGAGACTGTCTTGTATGTGTACATGTAGGCACAGATGTGCATGTAAATGTCCTCAAGCAAATACTAGCATATCACAGGCTGTGTTCTCACATTTTACTTTTTTCTCCTAAAATATAGCTTAAAACCTTTCAAAATCAGTGTAAGAGTTGCCTCATTATTTATCAAGACTGCAGCACATTCCATTGAAGGGACACACAGACATACACACAGAGTCCCCATTAATGGCATTTAGGTTACCAATCTCTTGTTACCACAAACAAACCTACAACAAATATCCCTGTGCATGTATGTACACATTTTATCTGTAAGATAAATCCTGGAAGTAGAAATGTTGGGTCAGAGAGTGCTGGCGACTTTTATTTTGAAAGTTTTTATTTTGACAAACTTTAATTTGTTAAGTTACTCTCCAGAGAATTGGTACCAATTTATATTAACACTACCACATCCTTGCTGACACACTGTATTATCAAAACCTGAACTTTGCCAACTTAACGGATATAAATTAAATGTAGTCTTAATTTGTATTTATTTTATTATGGGTAAAGTTTGAATATTTTCTGCTTTTTAATGAATTTGTAGGATAATTTTTAAATAGGATTGTAGAATATCATTATATACTAAATATACATATTTAGTACCATTATATATTTAAAAAATTAGGTCTTTTCTATAAGTTAGAAAATTTTCCCTCAGTTTTCCTTTGTTCTTTGATTTTTCTATAGCATTTTTAAATTGAAGTGCTGAATGTTTTTTGAATAAATAATTAATGAAATAAAATTACTCTTACGGTTTTTGGGTTTTCTATCATACTTAGAAAGACCTTCACTCAAAGATTACTTTTCAAATTTCATGTTTTTTTCAAGTATTTTAACTAATTTCATTCTTTAAATTTTTAATTATGAGAAATTTCAAACATACAATGTAGAGAACAGTACGATGAACCCTCCATGTACCCATCACTCCATGCATGAGTGGATGGTTGGTTCCATCTGTTTCATCTCTGTCCACATGTATGGGTTTCACTTTCCATTTAAGCCATTAATCCAACGGGTATTTATTTTAGTATAAAGAAAAGAATTTGGATTAAACTTAACCATTTTCTAGATGTCTACACAGTTGTCCCAATAACATTTATTAAATCCTCCATAGATTTGAAATGCCATATTTACTCTAAACTAATTTCCCATATATGTTTGGGTCCATTGTTGGACTTTCAATTTTATGCTATGGAACTAACAGTTCAGGTGACAGTACCGCACTGTTTTAATTATTATAAGCTTTATAATATGTCTAATTTATGCTATAGCCACTCATTTCTCTCATTTTCCTGACTATTCTTTATTATTTATATTTTACATATTAGTTTTATAATCAGTTTCATATATATTCATATATATGAAACTGTTGTTAGGATTTTGTTGGGGTATCATTAAATTTATAACTGAATAAAGACCTAATAGCTTCATGCTGCATCTTCACCCCCGAAATATCCTAAGCATTTCTATTTAAGTCTTATTTTGGACCCCTCTTTACATGTTGTACTTTTTAAAAAAAATTAAATTGAGGTAGAATTCCACATAAATAAAATGTACATATCTTCAGGTATTCAGTTCAATGAGTCTGGACAACTAAATACCCTTACTGGCATCTCAAGGTTTTCTTCTTAAAGATCTCATGCATTTCATATAAAGTTTATTTCAGGGTTCTTCCCTTCATAAACTTTTAACAAGTATAACTATCTGGTTTTTAAACTCGCAAAACATAAGATACAAATTAGAGTTTTTATTTTAAATCTTTTTAACAGGAATTATTCTGACTTTACAAATAGCCTACTGATTACAATCCATAACATACATACAAATACATTTTCTTGATAACCATAAAGGATATTATGATAATTATTTGCACTGTATTGATTTAGTCATTCAACAAACATTGAGCTCACAGTCCAAATGGAAGGTTCTGGTAGGACAGTATCCAGACAGCCTTTTTATTGTGGTGACGGGAAGAAATTTCTGTACACACCTGGTAATTGTAATTAGGAAAGTTATTCTAAACTTAGAAAGTTAGGGGAACGGGGAAAATTACCATTGTGAACAAATTCATTACGATATAGGAGTTATTTGGAAGCCCTTTCCTTTGGCTGAAGGAGACTAAAATTATAGCTGGGTTGGAAAGCTGATAGGCTGGATTCAGAGACGCTCAAGGTCCTACGGGTGGGGAACGAAAGATGGGTGATGCAGCAAAGGTCTGGCTAAGGCACAGATGAGGACATGGGAGAAGTTACTTTAAAGTTTTAGAACGGTTTCTATAAAAATATATTGACCACTAACTTAATGGAACTTGAAGAGGAAACTTGAAGAATGATCCCCAGGTGTCTACTTAATTAAATTTGTTATAATTTGGATAAAAGTTTATAAATTCTGATTCTAGAAACAGTCTAAGTAACTTAATTTGTTTTGCGAATCCCTCTTTAAATAAATACATTGTTCAACTGGAAAAATAAGCCCTAATTATACAACTCTAACCTGCCAGGATAAAACACATTTAAATATATGAAATAGCTCTAATATATTTCCAACTACAGGAAGAAAATTTCCTGGTTTTTAAGCAAATGTCATAATATTGATTATTTGAATACACTGAACTAGATCTTCATTAGGATAAAGGGACAATTTATTTATTAATTATAATTTTTAAGAAACATGAGCAAATGAACAAACTTAATGCAGTAAAAATGGAGACTGGCATGACATACTCTACAACCATTTCTTCCTTTCTTTTTTCTTTTCTATTTCTTTCTTTGTTTTGTTTTGTCATACTTAGCTCACTGCTGTTAGCTTATGTTGGTAAGTTTGTTATGGTACAGTTAACATCTTTTATTTTTAAAAATTCTAGATTACTTGCAAGGCACATTTTAGGTGAGATCATGGTCATGAGGTACCCTGCTTGAACCTAGATATCCTGGAGGGCCTTTTCAAAGAGCATATTGTTTAGTTTTAACTACACACACACACACATCCTCTACAATAAAACCAAGCTTCCTATTCTCCAGTTTAGAGATGAGGCTGTAAACATTTCTGACCTGGAGAAGAGAAAATGGCTGGAGTCTGTGGCCAGGTACAGTGGAGAGAAGTTCTAGCATCCATACTAAGTACAGATTCCAAACCATAGCCCCAGACATATGTGAGCATTAAATTTTAAAACATCTGACAATAGATACTGTTAAAATATGCAATTCTTGGTGTATATATATATAAAAACATAAAGTTATAAGAAAGGACCAGCCCTGCCAATACCTTGATTTTAGCTCAGTAAAACTGATTTCAGATTTCTGGCCTCCAGAACTATGAGAGAATAAATGTGTTGTTTCAAATTACAGGAAAAAATATTTTTTAAGTTACAAACTCATAGTCAACATACATACCCTCATGCTATTTTCTTTACAATCTCTGGTATATATTTATTTGAAAGCTGATTGAACTTATGGAGAGTATCTATGACTGGAGAAGGGAATGAATGACATTAAGTGAATTCATAAATAAATACTTCATTCAAAAGTTGTTACAGAAACATTCCTATGAATGAGGCACTGTACTAAGTGTTGGTGCTACGAAGAATACGACCTGCTCCCCTGTCCTTGAGTAGTTTGTAGAAGAGTAAGATTACTACCATAATTAAGAGTGAACGTAAGGGTCACTGACATTCAAGAAAAAGGACCACTCTAGTCTGCCTGTGTAAGAAGCAAACCTTTGATTGTGACTTCATAAAAAAATTACTCTGAAAAAGTAATGAAACAGAAATGTAAACATACAATACACACATAAATTACACACATAAATAAACAGTTCTCTTTGAGGCAGGTAAGACAACGTTCACTAGGATTGCAGGCCATGCCCTCTGTGGAGTTAGAAGGTTTGCTCTCCAGAGCCACAGTCCTGGGCCTTCTCTTACACAACATGAGAGTCAAGTCAGAAAAAGCAGATTATTTTTATTTGCTTTTGGCTCCTTTCTTTCCGTATAGCATTAAGAAAATGAAAGAGACTGGTTTGCCAGGTAAGTGGCTTCTTTTACATGTCACCAGAATTTACAAAGTTTTAAGCTTATTTTATGTTACATATTTGCTTGATATATTACATGTATCCTTTTTTAAAAAAATAACACCTTTTAAAGGATCTACTAAACAGGGTTATGACTTAGAATTTTCTTTAATGAAAAAGTAAAGCAGCAGAAAGGGTATTTATGAAATAAAAAATGTTATGATGGTGAAAATATTTTAGAAGTAAATGTAGTCATTTATTCACTAAGTCAACCAACACTATGTGCTCTGTGCCAGACACTGTACATGAAACATACCTTTGACTTATGTGCTTGATGAATAATCTTTAATTTATCTGAAAGAAAAAACAATTTGTCTTTTTACAAAGATTATTGTAAAACTTCATTTCAGATTTTTAAAGTGATATGAGAGAAAGGTGGCTATGAAATTGAGAAATTAAATCCTTAACTTATGACTGGAGACCAAGTTGTTTTAAAAATCAAGTATATAGTAAAAGAAAAATTAATTTGCATACCATTAAAATTAAAAATCACTGTATAAAAATATTTTAAAGCCGTGTTCTTTGACACACACAGCTGTGTGTGTGCCATAACCAGAAGTCAACTAAGCACATTTCCCTTAGAAGAAAAGTGAACCAACCACATTACTCTATCCTGATTTTTGAAGTTGCTAAATGCTAATAATAGCAAACAATGTAAAAATATTATCTTAAATTAAAACAGAGATTAACAAAAACACTTCCAAAATATCTACTAATCTCTCAGAATAGATACAGTGACAGAAGGTGGGGGGAGGTGTGTGGGTCAAATGATCACTCCAACGAGTTGTTACTATTCCAAGAATTCAAACACTATCAAAGATCACTGGTAATCTAAAAAAGTGGCTAATGCACAAAGAATACCAATATCAGCCTCCTGGTTTTCTACTATTTCACAGGCTTACACCATTTAATCTGCTATATTCAACCCCTCCTTTACTCCTTAGTCTTTTTATCTTTTTTTAAAATTGAATTTATTGGGGTGACACTGGTACACAAAACCTTACAGGTCTCAAGCGTACAACTCAACCAAACATCATCTGCAGACTGCCTCATGTGTCCACCACCCTAAACGAAGTCTCTGTCCATCCCCAATTCCCCCCATCCCACTTTGCCTACCTCCACCTATCCCACCATCCCCTTTCCTTCTGGATATCACCACATTGTTGTGTCTATATTATATCTCTGTGTGTAAATGTACCGCTGCTTTTTTATCCACTCCCGTACTGATGGGCACTTGGGCTCTTTCCAGATCTTGGCTATTTCAAATAACGCTACTATGAACATAGGGGTGCACATGTTCTTTTGAATTAGTATTTTAGGTTTCTTCAGGTATATTCCCAGAAGTGTGATTGCTAGGTCAAAAGGCAGTTCCATTTTTAATTTTTTTGGGGGGGAAACTCCATACTGTTTTCCATAGTGGCGCACCAGTATGCATTCTCAAAAGGGACCAATAGAATAGGGTTCCCTCTTCTCTACATTTTGCCTAAACTTTTTGTTTGTTAATGATGGCCATTCTGACAGGTGTGAGGTAATATCTCATTGTGGTTTTAATTTGTATTTCTCTGATGATTAGTGACATTGAACATCTTTTCCTATGTCTATTGGCCATGTGTATGTCCTCTTTGGAGAAGTGTCTATTCAGGTCTTTTGCCCATAGTTTAATTGTCTTTTTATCTTCTTGGTGTTGAGTAGCATAAGTTCTTTATATATTTTGGAAATTAACCCCTTATCAGATGTATCACTGGCAAATATGTTCTCCCATACAGTGGGTCCCTTTTTCATTTCATTGATGGTGTCTTTTGCTGTGCAAAAACTTTCTAGTTTGACATAGTCTTATTTGTTTACTTTTTTCCTTTGCTTCTCTTGCCAGAGGAGATATATCTGCAAAAATATTGCTATAAGAAATGTCTGAAATTTTACAGCCTATGTTTTCATCTAGGATTTTATGGTTTTGCAACTTACACTTAAGTATTTTATCCATTTTGAGTTTATTCTTGTGTATGGTATAAATTGGTGTTCTAGTTTTGGGGGGGATTTTTTGCATGTATCTGTCCAATTTTCCCAACATCACTTATTGAAAAACCTGTCTTTATCCCACTGTATGTTCTTGTCTCCTTTCTCAAATATTAATTGACCATAAAGACTTGGGTTTATTTCTGTGCTCTCTAATCTGGTCCATTGATCTCTATGCCTGTTCTTGTGCCAATACGAGGCTGTTTTGATTACTATGGCCTTGCAGTATAGTTTGATATCAGGTAGTGTGATACCTCCAACTTTGTTCTTCTTTCTCAAGATTTCTGAGATTATTCAGGATCTTTTGTGGTTCCACATAAGTTTACAAAATATTTGTTCTAGATCTGTGGGGTATGCCATTGGTATTTTCATAGGAATTCTGTTGAATCTGTGGATTGTGTAGGATAGTATGGGTATTTTAATGATGTTAATTTTTCCTCTCCATAAACACAGTATATGCTTCCACTTATTCGCATCTTCTTCAATTTTTTTCTTCAGCATCTTATAAATTTCCTAGTACAGATCTCTTAACTCCTTGGTTAAATGTATTCTTGGGTACCTTATGTTTTTGTTGCAATAATAAATGGGATTGTTTTCTTCACTCTCTTTCTGATAGTTCATTATCGGCCTATAGAAATGGCACTGATTTCTGAATGTTAATTTTGTATCGTGAAATGCTAGGGTTTTCTGTATAAAATATCATGTCATCTGCAAATAATGACAGTTTTACTTCCTCCTTTCCAATTTGGATGCCTCTTATTTCATCTTGTTTCATTGTTGTGGCTAGAACTTCCAGAACTATGTTAAATACGAGTGGTAAAAGCAGACATCCCTGTCTTGTTCCTATTCTTAAGGAAAATGTTTTTAGTTATTGCCCATCGAGTATGATGTTGGCTGTGGGTTTGTCATTTATGGCCTTTATTATGTTGAGGTATGATCCTTCTATTCCCATGTTGCTGAGGGTTTTTATCATAAATGAGTGCTGGATTTTATCAAGTGCTTTTTATGAATTGATTGATATGATCATGTAATTTTTATTTTTCATTTTGTTTATATGATGCATCACGTTTACTGATTTGCTAATATTTTACTAACTTTTCATCCCAGGAATAAATCCCAATTGATCATGGTGTATGTACTGCTGGATCCAGTTTGCTAATATTTTGTTGAAGATTTTAGCATCTATGTTTACCAGGAATATTGGCCTATAACTTTCTTTCTTGGTAGTGTCCATGCCTGATTATGAAATTAGGATAATGCTAGCCTTATGAAATGAGCTTACAGTCTTCTCTTGAATTTCTGGGAACGGATTGAGAAGGATAGGCATTAGTTCTTCCTTGAATGTTTAATAAAATTAATCTGTGAAGCCATTCAGTCAAGGACTTTTGTTTGCTGGTAGTTTTTCAATTACTGCTTTAATTTCATTAGTTGTAATTGGTCTATTCAGGTTTTCTAATTCTTCCTGATTCAGTTTTGGAAGATTGCGTGTTTCTAGGATTTTATCCATTTCACCCAAGTTGTCCAATTTGTTGGCATATAATTGTTCATAGCATTTTCTTACAATCCTTCATATTTCTGTAATGTCAGTTTTTAGATCTTTCTTTTGTACAAAAATTATTTTATTAATTATGGTATTACAGTTACCCCGATTTTCCTCCTCCACCCAGCACCCCTTACTCCCTCAAGCAATCCCCACACCACTGTTCATGTCCATGGGTCATGCGTATGAGTTCTTTGACTACTCCATTTCCTATACTGTATTTGACATCCCCATGGGTATTGTGTAACTACCAATTTGTACTTCTTAATCCCCTTACCCCTTCATCCATTCTCCACACTCCCCTCCCATCTGGCAACCATCAAAACACTCTCAGGATCCATGATTCTGTCTCTGTTCTTCTTGTTGATAAATGTTTTATTGTTCATAGTTTTGATCCTCCTTTTTCTTAATAAGTCCCTTTGCCATTTCGTATAATAATAGTTTGGTGATGATGAACTCCTTCAGCTTTTTCTTATCTGGAAAACTCTTTATCTGTTCTTCGACTCTAAATGATAGCTTTGCTGAGTAGAGCAATCTTGGCTATAGGTCCCTGTTTTTCATCACTGAATACTTCTTGCCAATCCCTTCTAACCTGAAAAGTTTCTTTTGGGAAATCAGCTGACAGTCCTATGGGAACTCCTCTGTAGGTAATTAACTTCTTTTCTCTTGCTGCTCTTAATATTGTCTATTTATCTTTAACCTTTACCATTTTAATTATTATGTGTCTTGGAGTGGGCCTCTTTGCATTCATCTTGTTTGGGATTCTCTGTGCTTCCTGAACTTGCATGTCTATTTCCTTCACCAAATTAGAGAAGTTTTCTCTCATTATTTTTTCAAACAGATTTCCAATTTCTTACTCTTTCTCTTCTTCTTATGGCACCCCAATGATGTGTGTGGATATGCATCACTAGAAGTTATTCCACAGGCTGCTTATACTGTCCTTTTTTAAAAAAATTATTCTTGTTTCTTCTTGTTCTGATTGGTTGTCTTTTGTGTCCTTATGTTCCAAATCATTGATCTGCTTCTCAGCTTCATCCACTCTACTGTTGTTTCCCTGTAAATTGTTCTTTATTTTAATCAGTGTAACTTTCATTTCTGACTGTATATTTTTTATGCTGTTGTGGTCCTCACTGAGTTCCTTGAGCATCTTTATAAACTGTGTTTTGAACTCTGCATCTTATAGATTGCTTATCTCCATTTTTTTAGGTCCTTATCTGGAGTTTTGATATACTCTTTCATTTGGGTCATATTTCTTTGTCTCCTCATTCTAGGAGGCCTCCCTGTGTTTGTTTCTATGTGTAAGGTAGAGCTGCTATGACTCCCTGTCTGGGTAGCATGGCCTAATATAGTAGGTGTCCTATAGTGTCCAGTGGAACAGCCTCTTCCCTATCACCCAAGCTGGATCCTCGAGGTGTGCCCTTTTTGTGGGATGAGTATACCCTCCTTTTGTAGTTGAGGCTTGATTGCTGTTGGCAGGTCAATGGGAGTGGTACACCCAGGCCAGTCAGTTGCAAGGACTGACTATAGCTACTGACCACCAACTTGCACCCTCTGTGGAGGATCAGCTGTGCAGGGGAAGAGTGGTGGTACTCTGACTTGGTCTATAGCTGCCCACTGGGTGTGCAGGCTCATGGCACAATCCAAGGTCAGTCCCCACCAGTGTTTTGACCAGGGTCACCCTGCCTGAGCTCTAAGGCAATGTGAGAAGGCTGTAAACTTGTGCTGGGCTTGGAGATTCCCAGGTGAAGCCAAACTGTGAATCCAGGCCAGGTCCTTATATTACTAGACCTGGGTCATACAGGGCCTGGGGGGCTCATTGAGGCTGGCTGTTGCTCATTTCAGAAGATTTAGGAAATTGTGAGGCATGAGCCAAGACCAGCCATTCATATGGAAAAGCAGCTTGGTTGGGACTGTAAGTTGGATGCTACAGAGCCTTTGGGGATCTCAGGGTGGGGCAAACAGTGTTAGCCAGGTTTATGGAGTCTCAGATATTGCACCCACATCCTAGCTCTGTGGCTCTGTGGGGGAAGGGTTAGAAAAAGGGCAGTAGCCTCTGCCCGACTTTCTGTCTGGCAGAAAGCTGTCCCCCAGCTCTTGCATTGATGCCAGACACTTCAGTTCCTTCCTGTATGTCTCTGGTGCCTTTCAACTGCTACTTTGGTGCTGACGCTCAGAGGGAGTGAGTCTGAGTAAGTCTGTCTGTTGGTTCTTTAAGAGGAATTACTTGGAACTCCAGAAGTTTCTTCCACTGATTCAATCCCTACTGGTTTTGGAGCCAAAAGTTATGGGGACTTATCTTCCTATCACTGGAACCATGGACTTGGGAGCCTGATGTGGACCTGGGACTCCTCACTCCTGAGATATCCCTCCCAAATTTTTATCTATCACATGTGGATGTGGCATCAGCTTGTTCCACATCTGGACCCCTCCTACCACCCTGGATGGATGTAGTTTCTTTAATTCTGTAGTTGTCAGATGTCCATTCAACTTGATTTCTGACAGTTGAGTGATGGTTGTTCTATGTTTAGTTGTAATTTTCATGTGGTTGTGCAAGAAGGCGAGCCATGTTTACCAATACCACTATCTTGACGAGAAGTTCAGTTCTCTTCTCTCATTTCTGATTGCATTTATTTGGATCCTCTCTTTTTTTCTTGATGAGTCTGCTTCAAGGTTCATCACTCTTATTTATCTTTTCAAAGAACCAGCTGTTGGTTTCATTGATCTTTTCTATTGTCTTTTTACTGTGGCATTTATTTCCACTCTATTCTTTATTATTTTTTCCTTCTCCTTACTCCAGACTTTTTTTGTTATTCTTTTCCTAGTTCTTTTAGGTGTAGGATTAGACTGTTTACTTGAGATCTTTCTAGCATCTTGAGGCATGCCTGTAATGTCATAAACATCCCTCTCAGGACTGCTTCTACTGTATCCCACAGATTTTGAGTTGCTGTGTATTCATTTTCATTTGTTTCCAGGTAACTTTTTATTTCTTCCTTGTTCTCACTGTTAACCAATTCATTATTTAATAACATGTTATTTAGCCTCCATGTGTTGAATGTTTTTCAGAGTTTTTATTGCGGTTGATTTCTAGGTTCATACCATTTGATCAGAGGAGATCTCTGATATTTTCAATTATCTTGAATTTAATAAGACTTATTTTGTGTCCTAACATATGCTCTATCTTTGACAATGTCCATATGCACTTGAGAAGAATGTACATTTTGCTGCTTTAGGAAGAAATATGCTGTAAATATCAATTAACTCCATCTAATCCAGTGCCTTGTTGACTTTTTGTCTGCAAGATCTACTCATTGACATCAGTGGAGTGTTAAATATCCTACTATGACTGTATTTCTGTTGATCTCTCTGTTTACATCCACTAAGATTTTCTTTATATATTTAGGTGCTCCTCGTCAGTGCATATATGTTTACAAGAATTATATCCTCTTATTGGATTGATCCCTTTAGTATGTAATGACTTTCTTGGTCTCCTGTTATGGTCTTTGTTTTCAAGTGTATTTTGTCTGATATAAGTATTGCTACTCTAGCTTTCTTTTTGTTTTCATTTTCATGGAATATTTTTCCCATCTTTCACTTTCATTCTATGTATAGCTTTTCTTCTGAGATGGTCTCTTATAGACAGTGTATATACACATATAAATCCCAGGACAAAAACATTCACTTTGTCAAAAGTGATAACTTAGCTCTCCCCCTCCCACATGTCATTGTCATAAACCCTGGCACCAGCTTTATCGCCCAGGGTTTCAGCCATAAGGGACGCCTCCTGAACATTTCTTTGCTGTGTTCAGTCTGCTCTCATACTCAGGGATGCCTGACTACAGTACAGATCTTCGTGCTCTTAGTCTTCCCTTGGGCTCAAGGACACTTGACTCTGACGGCGGTTTTCTAGGTCGTTTGAGCTGGGGATGCCCCCGTCAAACCTTCCCCCTGCCACTTGTTCTCATCCCTGAGATATCCTTTCTTTTTCTTTTTGGTAGTTCTCAACATGAGCAACACTCAATCTACCCCAACCAAAGATTCCGCATTGGGATATTTACTTAAGAGCTTGAAGGCTCTGAGACTTACTGACCTCAAGCCCAAGCACTTCATTTTCTGTCGCAATATGGCCTGGCCCCAATACAAACTGAGTTGCCGGGAAGTCTGGCCCATGAATGGATCTCTTAATTCCAATACTACCCTCCAACTTGACCTGTACTGTCACCATCTTGAGAAATGGTCTGAGGTTCGCTATGTTCAGGCCTTTTTCAAACCCTTGTCATCCTGATCTCTATGCCTCCTGTTGCATGCTCTTGCTTACACCTACTTCCCTTCCTCCTCCATCTTCCCAAGATTTGCATGATCTCCCACACTCTGTACCTTCTCCTCTTCCTCACTGTACCCCTTCTACACATTCACCTGACTCTTTAACACCCCCTCCATCTCTTCTCCCTGCTTCTCCTCCTCAAACCTCTCACCCTGCCTCCCCTTCAGATTGCGTTTCTCCTGGTCATACCCATTCCAGCTATCCCTTTCAGGAACGCCCTAACCTGCGATCCAGCTTTCTGTCCATGAGGTTGCAGGATTGAAGGGCATTATTTGGGTCCAGGCTCCCTATTCAATGTTAGATCTCTCCCAAATTGACGTCAGACTCAGCAGTTTATTTTCAAATCTAGCTGAATTTACAAAGGAGTTTGAATACTTCACCCTCTCATATGACCTCTCCTGACCAGATATTCACATTACTTTTCTGCATGTACCAGTTTAGGGGAGAAAAGTCATATTTGGGCCAAGGCACAGGAGTATGGGGATGACCTAAGTTGGAGGCAGCTTACTCCTTTTCCCCCAACACTATGGCCATCCCTGACCAGGACCCCAAATGGGACTAGCAAGCTAATTCCCCTGACTACCATAAACAGGATCACATGTTCTCTTGCCTCACAGAGGGAATGAAGCAGGCCACTACTAAGAATGTTAACTATGATGAGGTTAAAGAAATCATTCAAGGGCCAGGTGAGAACCCTGTTGTTTTCCTCTCTAGGCGGTCAGAGGCTTTACCTCTACACTAACCTACCCCTATTCTAGGGAGGGTCAGTCTATCCTAGCAATGCACTTCATCTCCCAGTCAGCCCCTGAGGTTCAGCACAAACTCCAAAAGCTTGAAAAGGGGACTCAGACCCACAGTCAGAGTTAGTCTATCTGGCTTTCAAAGTCTTTCACAATCATGATGAGGATAAACGAGAGAAGAAAAGGGAGTGTGGCAACAGTGATCCTGAGAGCAAAAAAACGTTTCTTAAATGGCAGCCTGAGCAAATGAGGGGGTTCTTCAGGGAGGGACTTATCCGAGGCCTCAACACAGCAGCAAGGACAGTTGTCAGCGGGATCATGCCCTCTTTCAGTGCCAATCAGATAGGGCACTGATAGAGGGAGTGCCCTCTCCTCAAGGGAGAAGATCAAACTCCTCTTCTGGAACCAGCAGGCACTCCTACAGGAGCTCCCTGCATATGCACGAATCTCCTAGCCTTTTTCGGACATTAGATTGATGGCTCTGATATCAGATCAGGCTCCAATTCACATCATCGAATTGGCTAAGCCGCGGTTAACTCTCTCTTTGCAGGTAAGCTAATCAATTTTTTAATCAACATCAGACTCACTTACTCTGCTCTTCCTGAGTCTTCAGGACCTTTGTCTCTCTCTCCTATTTCCATCATAGGGGCCAAGGGAAGGCCTCAGGCCACTCTGCAGTCATCCTACAAAACAGGCAGGCCCTAGACGTTCTAATGGCTAACCTGGGAGGGACCTGTGCTATGCTTAATGAGGATTGCTGATTTTTTAATTAACTAATCTAGAAAATATGAAACAATTTTCAAAATACCATTCACAAGACCAGCAAGATCTATGAGGAGAGGGCCTCAGGAGGATTTGACTGGTGGTATTTTAAAACCAATATCTGTTCCTGGTTTTCCTGGCTAACTCCTTTCCTAGCATCTACAGCAGCCTTTTTCTTTATTCTCGCTTTTGGGCAATGCCTCCTCAAATATCTCATATCCTTCATTCACCAGAGCATCCAAGCTCTGGGACATTCCCTCCACAAATGACCTCTGGCCAGAGTTCTCACTTGTGCAGCTGTGCAATCCCACCCTCTTCCTCTAATGACCCATACAGGATGCTCAGGTAGAGACAACTTTACATCAACAGGAAATAGCCACAAGAAGATGAGACCCTCACCAATACTCCCGAGAATGGGTCTAATCATTAATAATAAAGTAATTTTTAAACCAGAGTAGGGAGTGAAAGGACAAAGCTGGTGCCATTTGCTATGGTGACAGCATTTGCCAAGCAGGTCTATGACCTTGTTAAACATGACTGTCATTTTATTCTTCTGAGCCTATGTCCCCAGGACTGGAAATTCCTGGAAAGCAAGATCAGAACATGACTAACTGCTCCCCACAGCCACAGGTGAAACATACCATTGGAGCAAACTGCAGCTTATATAAAAACCAACCCAAACCTCCTGTGTTGCAATGCTCTGAAAAGCCCAGTGTCCACACAACAGCAACCCTCCCCCAAACTTTATTATCTAATACACGCTCATAGTCCCAACCTTTTGGTGCCGGTGCATCTCTCCATATATAAGCCCCTTTCCTCCCTTGGAAAGTGAATAA
>PVKU01009208.1:0-64347 GCA_004027475.1 Anoura caudifer
GAAACACAGAAATGGAGATCACATTGAGGGTTAGCAACAGGGGAGTGGGAGGAGGAGAGAGGGGGACAAGGTACATAGAACAAGTAGCACAGATGGTGGGTAGAAAGTAGGCGGGGGGAAGGCAAGAATAGTGTGGGAAATGTAGAAGCTAAAGAACTTATGACTCATGGACATGAACTAAAGGGGGGAATGTGGGTGGGAGGGGGTGTGCAGGGTGGAGGGGAATGAAGGGGGGAAATGGGACAACTGTAATAGCATAATCAATAAAATAGAATTAAATAAAAGAACATAATCCTTACTGGGTGATTGTGAGGATTAACTAGGACAATGAACTGGGTGCCTGGCCTGCAGTCCAGGCTGATGAATACTAAGTATAATGAAAGTAACAATGAAGCTAATTCTTCTGTAGAGAAAGCTGTATGCTGGGCACTGCTGGAAATGGTTTACATGCATCGTCTGAGTTAATCTTTCTAACTGCCCTATTCTTTGTCATTCCCACTTGACAGAACCCAGGCTGTCTGGCCCCAGAGCTGGCACTACTAGCTATAAAGTGACAGCAATAAGGATGAAGGAGGAGATCTTGATGATGATATTGATATGTGAGGCCTAGCACATGGTAACTCCTCAACAGATGCTTGGTGTAATGGAAATGCTGGATTATTTGCAAAGATTTCTAGAGGCTGAAGTTCTGCATCCATTTTAGGTACTCTTTCAAAGATTAAATCACTTTTATTTCCTTTCTTATATATTAAAACATTTTCTTGCTATTATTGAAGCCTATTTTTTTCTTTTTCAGATTTCTAGGAAGGAAGGAAATAAAAACATTCTTGAAACAGTTACTCTGTTTACAAATATTCAGGGGGTATTAAGCCCAATCTCTTTACATATTTTTATAGTGCTAATTTCTCAGTTGCCATCTATTTAATCTTATTGGCTGCATTTCCTTGAGCCAGTAACACTTTCTTTCATTTCTCTGTTTGAAAGCTGAAAACAAAACTGGATGCCGTTTTCTGATACTGGTCTTGTCCCTGGGGCGTTTAGCAGGAGAGTCAGTCCTGAGTGCAAACTCTCCTTCTAACCCGGGCTTAATCTGTGTTCTACTGTTAGAAGTCACACCAGTAGATCTGACTTCTCTTCCTCTGGCTGATCTTGTAAATGTAATCACTTATTTAAAAAGGTTGACACGAGGATTAAATGTGATGATGTTTGTAAAAGTAACTATAGTACGGTGCCCAACAAATACGAATGAAGACTTTTACTAGTACCAGATGAGGATTCTGATTCCCTCAGTTAATGTTTTCTTGTAACCCATTCTAATACTGTGAATCCTCTAATGGCCTGTTTGTCCGCAGGGTAAAACCCGATGTTATGTGCATGTTCTCACAGCATCCAGGGCTATTCATGACCTGATCCCTACTGCTTTGCCAGCCTTCTGCCTTGCCACTGTCTCCCATCACATAAACACCCTCCTTAGTCACGCTGAACAACCTGTACTTGTATACACTGTGTCCTATGTCTGGAATGTTCTGACTCCTCAAGCACCTAGGAAATTCCTAAACATTTTCAAGGCTGAACTGAAGCATTGCATTTTCTGTGAAGGCTTTTCTTATTCATCCCATAGCATCCTGTGCATACTTCTGTACAGAATTTAGAAAATTGTTAGCTTATTTGTCTTCCCTGAGTTCCTTCTTTGAGGGTAGGGCCTGCATTTTATTTTTCTGCCCCCAGCGCCTGGTGTGCATCAAGAACTCAAGAAATGAATGAATGACTGAGCCATATTCATTCTTCAGTCTCAGTACAAGCACTAGCTCCCGTTACCCTCATCTTCCGGGAACTACTTGGCTCTTATTCACCTGTTGTCTTGCCCTGGTGCTCAGAGCCCATCTAGCAGTTGCCCTCAATGCCCAGAGCAATAAGCACTTGTTAAGTGAGTGACTATAGAAGAAAATTCAGCCATTCAAATGTACACATAGTTTATACAAAATCTTATGCTGTTTTGTCCTAAATAACTGTATTATGGATTTTTAAAAAACAGTAAATGACTTAATTATTACATTCAAAAGATTTTAAAATTACGAATTTAGTTGGAAATTACAGAACTTTTCCTAATCTCATGATGTAGTTTCGATCTTTTAAAAAATGAGGCTTTCCCAGAATTTTTGGTTACAATGGTGGATTAAAATTGCATCACATAATTTCTTTCCCCTAATACTTAGCAAATAATGAAAAACAACCTCCTGCAAAGAATAATTATAAACAAGAACCAAAGAGGAAAAGGGCATAACTGAAGGTAATCAATTTTAAACACTACATGGAAAGGACACAGAAGGTTCTAGAGTAGAGTGCAGAAGCACGTTACGGCCCACCTCCTAACCCTGCCCCTTTTCCCCTGAAATGAGGCATCTCCCCCTCTCCCTCGCCCTCTCCCTGTCTCTCTCAGCAAAATAATCTTACATGATTTGTGATTTTAGGGAATACCTAGTCCTGCCTTAGTTATCTGTACAAATTGGCCAGATACCATATCAAATGTAAAATCTCCAAATAACAAGCCTTTGCTTAGGAAACAATGAAGCATCTTCATTGATACTTTTAGGCATAATAGCAATGTTCAGTAGTTCTGAGGCAAGCAGCCTGTGAAACTGCAAAAAGGAAGGCAATCTAGGGTCCAGGAGAGGGATGGAGGAGCAGAAGGGCAGAGGCATGGAGAATGTATAGCCCAGATGACCCAAAATGCTCCTCTGTCTCTCCAGACAACAACAGTGAAATGATTTCTAGAGGAACCCTATTTGTGAATTTCTAGTAGAAGTCAGATGATCACAGATCCGAGGTTTGGGGAATCGGGAAGCACGATGTCTTCTGGGGATGCTGGTCAAATTACTGCTTCCTGGACAGAGGGGAAGGTGAGCTCAAATTTTTTTTCCTTGGAGAACCCAACTAAGAAAGCCATGGAGAGACCCACAACTTTATGCAAACATTTTAGCATTATTTTTTTTCTAACTGGTTGATTAGGGTTCGAATAATTTTCTCCAAAAGTTTTGGGATCAGTTCAGCTTTAGGCCTAGATTATTTCCATGGTCCACAAATGAAGGATTACCTGTAAATTATCCAGGATGATTCGGAGGGAGTGCACCTGCCTTCGGACAGCGCCTGAAAACCTTTCATAAGTTTTGGCATCATATTCACTCATTTGGATCTCCTTCAGCCTAAAATCAAAGGGGGCAAAAAAGACAACAGCTGAAATCATGTACAGGTGGGTCTTTTTGTTCCATTCATCTACTGCTAGAACTGTAGTAAACTTCTTGGTAATTGAGGTTGCCTTTGAGGAGAAAGGCAAGTGGTGATGTCTACAGCTAGGAGTTTCAAAGGAGGGGAATGTCCAGGTAAATGATTAACAAGTCACCTTTTGGGACAAAATAAAAGTCCTGGTTTGTAGCATCTGCTGATTTCTGTGTGTAAATGCAGCAATGGATTTCAAGCTGTCAATGATGAGTTCACTAACACTGAGTTAGAAATGTGCTCCATTGGCTCTCATACCAAAGATGTGCCTTGATGATGGCAGCTGGTCAGTTCATGAGGAAGCTCCTAGTTGCTTCTTGTGTTTTATAAATCCTCACTTGAAGATATGTTTATTGATTTTAGAGGAGGGGGAAGAGAGAGAAGCATCAATCGTATGGGCCCTGACCAGGGAGCTAACCAGTAACCTAGGCATGGGCCCTGACCAGGAATCGAACTGCACCATTTGGTGTATGGGACGTAGTTCCACCAATGGAGCCACCTGGCCAGGGCTCCTAGTTGCTTTTAAGACCAAGGACATATATTTGGTTGACTAAGATAGTAGTTGAGGCCCACAGAATGTAATTTAATGTGTTGCTATGGAAAACACAAGAATTTGCTAAAATTGCTGACTGTGCTTTTAATAGGATAATTGTATCTTAATATTGTGGCTTTGAAATTCCTTCCTCTCAATACAGTGCTCCTTTTTACCATTTTTCATTTGCTTCTCCTGCAGCTTTGCCAGTGCACTTGAGGTTCCCTGAGCACATCCTATGCCTGTGCCTTGGAGCTCCCACGCAGGCTTCTCTCCCACACACAGTGCCTTTCCCTGCCTCTTTGCCTACCAACTCCCACATACTAGTCCAGACTCAAATCCATGCTCACCTCCGCTAGGAAGCCTGTTCAGATTCCGCATTTAAAATGCAGCATCTTAAACTAATCAAACATAGAGGGTTCATTCACTGAGTGAGTCTCCCTTGGACTTTACAGTGTCATATTCATAATACACCAATTTTATTACATATTTCTATAAATTTCTGTAAATGCACAGGGTGCTGATCCTAGAACAGGGAGTACTGAAAGTATATCTCAAAAGACCACAACATGGTCTTCTAAACTGCTGCACGTGTATGTGTGTGTGTGTGCTACATGCAAAGTTAGAGGTATGGATGCCAGATGAGTAGCTGAAACTCTTACCTAAAGTATACTTTTATCACCAGTGAGAATGAATGGTCTCTATTCCTCCCTGTCAGGCCAAATACTGGGAAGACTCCATCCATCACAGGAAAGAGTGCTTACTAGATTCACATAACGTTAGGCCTAGACTACCATGGGGCAGGTTTGCAATCCCTGCCCTACCACCCAGCTGGGTTAGCTAGTGCCAGTTCAGGTTTCAAGACCCAGCTTGAAGGCCACATCTATGGAGACTTGCTTGACCTCTCCAGGAAAGTGATCACGCCTTCCATACGTCCTCTACAGATATCTACTATGGAACCCGTACACTTTATTGCTTTTAATAGCTATGCTTGTTTCTACCTGTCATGGTGTTTTCAAACTTTATTGTCTACAGTAAGAAGCATGCTTTAACATACTTAGATACAGTTACACACAAATGCATGTGTTTTTAACTGAACCAAAAATTTCATGGAAAATATGTTTACTACATGTAATACACTCTGGAATTCTCTTCTATTTCTCTGGGAGAAGAAATATATCATTTTTCTCTGAATCTGCAGTACCTAGCACAATGCCTGGCACACGGTGGCACTCAATAAATGCTATTACATAATACTTTGAAAACACTGACTATCAAAAGATAAATACCTGAAAGTTAAATAATATCTGAATGGTTGTATGCCAAGGTACCCTTCTAAATTTACTCTGTTCTGAAGAACAAAACCAAACATGTGTCTAGAACTTGACCTCCTAACAATACTTCTTATGTTTAGTTTTGGCAATCTCTTAAACTTCTCTATAAATTTTCATTAGATTAAGGGATGTCTCAGGTATCAAGGCTGACAGCACCTGGGCACAATGGATATTAGAGTATGTGCTACCTACCCTTTCATACCTAGAAGGCCAACATGCACTTTCCCAAAGAAGAAAGATTAATGCTTTTCCAAAGAAGGGAGATTAGAAAAAAATGTAGATGCAGCTTGTTCTTAGCAGGGGGGAAAATACACACATACCAGTGAAGGAGCCAGGCACTTGATAAGTCACTTCAAGTAGAATGATCTTTGTATAGAGGTCAGAATTAGCTCCAGTTATAGGGCTACCTCTGGCACACTCACATTGCACCCCAAAACACACCAGATGCTGCTTTAATTGTGAGGACATCTGGAAATCATATTCCAGGTTGTGTCAGCTTTTAGAAAGATCACCTACAAGGTGTTCAAAAGTGATAAATTCTGAAGCATGAAGACCAAAGCAGAGAATGGGGAAAGAAAACAGGTAATTTTAGTCTCTGGATCAGAAACAGTTCCCAGTGCTAATATTCTCAAACCTACAAAACTAGCTGAAAGCGAGTTTTTCTGCTGCTTTAACCTAGATCAAAGCTGCAGGGCACAGCTGCTTCACATCCTAGTAATCTATGTGGACTAATAGCACCTTGTTGGCACAGTACATTCTTAAAGGGTATATTTATCGCTATGTAAGAGTCTGGGAATTTTAGTTTTCATTTTACTTTTTTTGTGTAGGTGAGACTTAAACACTATAATTTTGGATCAATTATGAGAAAAACAAACATAAGATGAGATCCACTGTGTAAGGCTGATTAGTTTTGCAAATGGTAATTGGTACAATTTCCACAGCTGGTGCCCACCTTAAATGCTTTTCTAAGAGTGTAAAAGTACCTTAACGTCTACTTCATTCATGTTTTGTTGGTTTCATGTTTTTGTTCTGCTTCATGTACGTCTTATGCTTCTCTATTTCTGGTATTCTTGCTGAGTTAATCAATTTTGGTATATAGAAACTAGTATCTGGATGAAATCCACATACAAATGAATGCACCTACCATTTATACTTTTTTTTAACTTTTTTTATTGATTATGCTATTACAGTTGTCCCGTTCCCCCCCCTTCATTGCCCTCCACCTTGCACACCCCCTCCCACTCATATTCCCCTCCTTTAGTTCATATCCATGTGTGATAAGTTCTTTAGCTTCTACATTTCCCATACTATTCTTGCCCTCCATTTTCTACCTACCATCTATGCTACTTATTCTCTGTACCTTTTCCCCCTCTCTCCTCCTCCCACTCCCCTGTTGATAACCCTCCATGTGATCTCCATTTCTGTAGTTCTGTTCCTGTTCTAGCTGTTTGCTTTAGTTTGCTTTTGCTTTAGTTGTGATTGTTAATATCTGTGAATTTGCTGTCTTTTTACTGTACATGTTTTTTTATCTCTTTTTTTTCTTAGGTAAGTCCCTTTAACATTTCATATAATAAGGGCTTGGTGATGACGAACTCCTTTAACTTGACCTTATCTGAGAAGCACTTTATCTGCCCTTCCATTCTAAATGAAAGCTTCGCTGGATAGAGCAATCTTGGATGTAGGTCCTTGTCTTTCAAGACTTCAAATACTTCTTTCCAGCCCCTTCTTGCCTGTAAGGTCTCTTTTGAGAAATCAGCTGATAGTCAGATGGGAACTCCTTTGTAGGTGACTGTGACCTTATCCCTTGCTGCTTCTAGAATTCTCTCCTTCATTTTCATCTTAGCTAATGGAATTATGATGTGCCTCGGTGTGCTCCTCCTTGGGTCCAAGTTCTTTGGGACTCTCGGAGCTTCCTGGACTTTCCAGAAGTCTATTTCCTTTGCCAGATTGGAGAATTTCTCCTTTATTATTTGTTCAAATAAGTTTTCCACTTGTTGCTCTTCTTCTTCCCCCTGAATTATAGGTACCCCTATAATTCAGATGTTGGAACGTTTAAAGATGTCCTGGAGGTTCCTAAGCCTCTCCTCATTTTTTTGAATTCTTGTTTCTTCCTTGTTTTCTGTTTGGTTGTTTCTTTCTTCCTCTGGTCCACTCCATTGATTTGAGTCCCAGTTTTCTTCCCATCACTATTGGTTCCCTGTGCATTTTCCTTCATTTCACTTAGTGTAGCCTTCATTTTTTCATGTAATTTGTGACCAAAGTCAACCAATTCTGTAAGCATCCTGATCACCAGGGCTTTGAACTGTGCATCTGATAGGTGGGCTATTTCTTGGTTGCTTAGATGTATTTGATCTGTTCTTCCATTTGAGCCATTTTCTTTTTTGGTCTGGTCACACCTGTTATGCAGTGAGGGGCAGAGCCTTAGGCATTCACCAGGGCAGGGCAACCCAGTTGCTGGGTTGTGATGCTGTATGTGGGGGCAGGGTCAGAGAGGGAACAATGGCACTTGCTCTGCTCTCTTGGATTTCAGTCCCTTCTGCCACTTCCCACAAGCAAATCGGGCCCTTCCAGTACTGATTCCCATGTGGGTGGGCATGTGTACATTCTAGGACCCTGTAGGTCTCTCCAATGAACTCTTCTGTGAGGCTGGGATTCTCTTCCAGCACCTCAACCTGCACAAGTGTTTTCAATTGGTGCTTTAAGGCTTTATTTCCTGGTGCTGGGGCCCTGGGTTGCAGTCTGTCTCACTTCCCAATCTTGCCTGGTTTATCTGTGAGCGAATGAGTGTCCGTGGGCAGCCAGCTGCCTTGTGCGCCTCGTTACCACCCTGTGCCCTGGATCTGCCAGCTACCGCCTATGCGCCCAGGGTCTGTAAGCTGCCACCTGCATGCTCAGGACTGCCAACCACCACTTTTTTCCTGCCATGACCCCTGTCTGCAGGCCGCCGACTCCTCCCCTCTTACTGGTCTGGATAGTTGTCAGATTTCCTTACAGTTCAATTTTCTGTCAGATCTGGTTCTTTTTTTGTTTCTAAATTTTTGTTCTCCTTAATTTTGGTTGTGCGAGGAGTCACAGTGTGTCCACCTATGCCTCCATCTTGCCCAGAAATCCTCATTTATGCTTCTTATTCCCTGTACTTTTTCCCCCATTCTCCACCCACTTACTCCCCACTGGTAACTCTCCATGTGATCTCCATTTCTGTGATTCTGTTCCTGTTCCAGTTGTTTGCTTGGTTCATTTTTGTTTTTGTTTTTTTAGGTTCAGTTATCGATAGTTGTGAGTTTATCATTTTACTGTTCATAGTGTTGATCTTCTTTTTCTTAGGTAAGTCCCTTTAACACTCCATACAAAAACAGCTTGGTGATGATGAACTCCTTTAACTTGACCTTATCTGGGAAGCACTTTACCTGCCTTTCCATTCTATATGATAGCTTTGCTGGACAGAGTAATCTTGGATGTAGGTCCTTGCCTTTCATGACTTCGGATACTTTCTTTCCAGTCTCTTCTTGCCTGAAAGGTTTCTTTGGAGAAATCAGCAGATAGCCTTATGGGAACTCCTTGGTAGGTAACTGTTTCCTTTTCTCTTGCTGCTTTTAAGATTCTCTCCTTATCTTTAATCTTGGGTAATGTAATTATGATGTGCCTTGGTGTGTGCTTCCTTGGGTCCAACTTCTTTGGGACTCTCTGGGCTTCGTGGACTTCCTGGAAATCTATTTCTTTTGCCAGACTGGGGAAGTTGTTCATTATTTTTTCAAATAAGTTTTCCATTTCTTGCTCTCTCTCTTCTCCTTCTGGCACCCCTATGATTCAGATGTTGGAATGTTTAAAATTGTCCCAGAGGTTCCTAAGGCTCGCCTCATTTTTTAAAATTCTTGTTTCTGCATTCTGTTCTGGTTTAATGTTTATTTCTTTCCTCTGCTCCAAACTGTTGATTTCAGTCTTGATTTCCTTCCCATCACTGTTAGTTCCCTGTAGATTTTCCTTTATTTCACTTTGCATAGCCTTCACTTTTTCCTTGATTTTGCAACCACACTCAAGCATTTCTGTGAGCATCCTGATTACCAGTGTTCTGAAAGCTGCATCTGGTATGTTGGCTATCTCTTCATTGCTTAGTTGAATTTTTGCTGGAGCTTTGATCTGTGGAGGTTAAGAATAGTATGGGAAATGGAGAAGCCAAACAACTTGTATGTATAAACCATGGGCATGAACTAAGGTGGAGGAATGCTGGTGGGAAGGATTGTACATGTGGAGGGGAATATAAGGGAGAAAAAGTGGGACAACTGTAATAGCATAATAAATAAATATATTTTTAAAAATGAATGATAACTAAATGCTATGCTGATGATGTCAAGAACCCATTAGTATTAGGCTCTTTAAGGCAATGCGGTGGACCTGTGTGCTGATAGATAGGTCTGGCTGTCTAGTTTCAGCCAGACTCTGAATCAACCCTGATACCATGACTTGTATGCACATGTACAATACTCATTGCACAATTTGCACGAGTTGTTGCTGTGCATCAGGTTCTGGATGTAAGCACTGAGGATATATGAAGTCCGTCAAAAGTATCTAGCCATATACTATGAAAAATAGAGACCTTTATTGAAGAAGATACTAGAAACACTGTACACAGGGCAATGATGCCCCAGTCCCCTTCAAAGTAGGCACCTTGGGAGCTCACATAGTTCTCCTAATTGCCATCAGGTGCCTAGTCATATTTTCCTGAATCTCATCAACAGTCTGAAATCTCTTCCCTTTCAAAAGTGATTTTAATTTTGGGAAAAGCCAGATGTTGCAGGGTGCCAAATGTGGGCTGTAGGGGGGATGAGGTAACTTGAGTGATTTAATGTTTTGCCAAAAAACTCTGCACAAGATGTGATGCATGAGTGGGTGCACTGTCATAATAAACTGCCAACCACAAGTTACCCATAGCTGTGGCTGTTTTCATTGTGTTGCATCTCTCAACCAATGAAGAACATTCAGGTAGTACACTTTATTAATTGTTTGGCCTGGAGGGGTGTACTCATGATGGACAACACCTTACCAATCAAAAAACACAGTTAATGCGTTTTTTATCTTGCTGCAACTTTGCCACACCTTCTTCAGGTGTGGAGAACCCAACAACTTCCATTTGGATGACAGGGCCTTGTTTCCAGATCATAGCAGTAGATGTACCATTCCTCTCCGGTTATGTCCTTCTTCAGGAAATCTGGTTTATTGGTAGCAGTTTGAGTCAAGTCATTAGCAACTGTAGCATGATGTTCTTTCTGCTCTGGTAGCAGAAGCTGCAGAATGAATTTTGCTGGGATATGTTTCATGCCAAGATCCTGCATCAAAATCTCAGACACGGTTTTTGGAATCCCCAGATCAGCTTCTAGTTCTCCCACTGTGAATGGCCAATCTTTGTTGATTGCAGCCCATACATGTTAAACAGTCTCAGGTGTTCTTGTTGTAGGCCTTCCAGAACATGGATCACTTTCAACAGATTGTCAAGCACCTTTGAAGCATTTGTAGCACATTTTTATTTGTACTGCACTCATTGCATTATCCCCAAAAGACTTCTGAATCATCTGAATAGTTTCTGCAGAGGAATGTTCAAGCTTAATGCAAAATCTGATGTTGATTCATTGCTTTACTTGCTCATTTTATTATTTTATTTTATTTTATTATTTTATTTTAATTGTTGTTTTTGTACAGTTTTCTGTCTTCTACTCCCATCCCAGCCCACTGCCCCAGCCCTTCCCACCTCCCTCCCATTTCCACCACCCCTAGTTTTTGTCCATGTGTCTTTTATACTTGTTGCTCTAAACCCTTTCCCTTTTCCCCTGAAATTCCCTCCCCTCTCCTCTCTGGTCACTGTCAGCCTGTTCTCAATTTCAGTGTCTTTGGTTATATTATGCTTGTTTGTTTGTTTTGTTGATTAGGTTCCTGTTAAAGGTGAGATCATATGGCATTTGTCTTTCACCTCCTGGCTTATTTCGCTCAGCATAATGCTCTCCAGTTCCATCCATGCTGTTAGGAAGGGTAGGAGCTCCTTCTTTCTTTCTGCTGCATAGAATTCCATTGTGTAAATGTACCATAGTTTTTTGATCCATTCATTTACTGATTGGCATCTAGGTTGCTTCCAGCATTTGCTGTTGTGAATTGTGTTGCTATGAACATTGGGGTGCATAGGTTCTTTTGGATTGGTGTTTCAGGGTTTCTAGGATATAATCCTAGCAGTGGGATTGCTGGGTCAAAAGGTAGATCCATTTTTAGTTTTCTTAGAAAATTCCATACTGCTTTCCATAGTGGTTGTACCAGTCTGCAATCCTACCAACAGTGCACTAGGGTCCCCTTTTCTCCACAACCTCTCCAACACTTGTTGTTTGTTGCTTTGTTTATGATGGACATTCTGATTGGTGAGAAGTGGTATCTCATTGTGGTTTTAATTTGCATCTCTCTGATAGCTAGCGATACTGAGCATCTTTTCATGTGTCTCTGGATCCTCTGTATGTCCTCCTTGGAGAAATGTCTGTTCAAGTCTTTTGCCCATTTTTTAATTGGGTTGCTTGTCTTCTTAGAGTGGAGTCATGTAAGTTCTTTATATATTTTGGAGATTAAACCCTTGTCTGAGGTATCATTGGCAAATATGTTTTCCCATACCATTGGTTCTCTTTTTATTTTAATACTGTTTTCTTTAGCTATGCAGAAGCCTTTTATTTTGATGAGATCCCATTTGTTTATTCTTTCCTTTATGTCCCTTGCTTTAGGGGACATATCAGTAAAAATGTTGCTGCGTGAAATATCTGAGATTTTCTTGCCTATGTTCTCCTCTAGGACTTTAATGGTGTCACAGCTTATATTTAAATCTTTTATCCACCTTGAATTTATTTTTGTGTATGGTATAAGTTGGTGTTTGAGTTTCATTTTTTTTTTGCACGTAGCTGTCCAGTTCTCCCAATACTACTTGTTGAACAGGCTACTTTTACTCCATTTTATGTTGCTGCCTCCTTTGTCGAATATTAATTGACCATAGAGAACTGGGTTTATTTCTGGGCTCTGTTCTATTCCACTGGTCCATGTGCCTGTTTTTGTGCCAGTACCAGGCTATTTTGATTACAGTGGCCTTGTAATAGCTTGGTATCAGGTATTGTGATCCCTCCTACTTTGCTCTTCTTTCTCAAAATTGCTGCAGCTATTTGAGGTTGTTTATGGTTCCATATAAATTTTTGAAGTGTTTGTTCTGTGTCTGTGAAATATACTTGCTCAGTCATTTTGAATGCAACAGCCACACAGTACATGTGCTCACTCCATGGAGTCTACTGCCTCCACTGACTAGTAATGGTGAGGTCATCATTGTTCACACATGTGCATTCCAGTCCACTCTGCTTGGCTGCCAGGTTAAATATATGCTGCTCAAACTGTTATCATATATTAGCAATGGATGGAATTTTTCTGGACAGACTTTGTATTATAGAGCAAAGTACTCTGCCCTTAAGGAACTTAAAGTCAATGAAGAGGCAAACAACTATTTATGCAACTAATAATATAATGGGGAAGAATAAGAACTATGGAGAAAAGGTATAAAAGCATAAATGAGGACCTTACCTCATTTTGCATATGCTTAGAGTTATAAAATAGCTTTAAAACTGACTATTTGGCCCTGACTGCTGTGGCTCAGTGGGTTGGGCATTGTACCACAAACTGAAAGGTCACAGGTTTGCTTCCCAGTCAGGGCACAGGCCTGGGTTGTGGGCCAGGTCCCCAGCTGGGGGTGTTTGAAAGGCGACTGATCGATGTTTTCTCTCGCATATCGAAGTTTTCTCTTCCTCTCTTTCTCCCTCCCTTACCCTCTCTCTAAAAATAAATAAACAAAATCTTCAAAAAAATTATTTGATGAGAGTGAAGTATTATTACCTTTTTTAGACATGATAATAGTATTGTGTATGTGTGTTTTTTTAGAGTCCTTATCTTTCAGAGACAACACTCTGAAATATTTATGGTGAAAAGATAGGACATCTTAGATTAGCTTAAAACAATCCAGGGGTGGGGACTGAAAGTAAAGTCAGATTTTTCTTTTTGAAGATAGGGGGAGAGGTTCATAGGGTTCATTTTACAGGGTGGTGCAAAAGTAGGTTTATAGTTATTCATATGAACAATAATATAATAACAAAAATAAACTGTGTTTCATGCACTTTCAACTGTAAACCTACTTTTGCCCCCACCCTTATGTTTTCTATCTACTTTTGTTTCTTTTTGAAAAGTTCCATAATAAAAAGTTATAAAAAAATCTTTAATGGTACCAAACTGAATACTCATCAAATGGGAGAATTTACTACATGAAAGAAGAAAGCAACATTTTTCTCGCTGTATTGTGCTATGCCCTGTCTTTCTCAGGATCTCCATGTGTGTTTACTTCTTCCTCTCCATGCCCATGCCCTTGCCTACCTCCTCTGTCTGTCAACCACTTTATGGTATTATACTGGGGCTTAGATTCTTTGCCCTATCATTTTGTAGAGGTGGATGGTTTTCTCATTTACTCCTTTTCCACTTTCTCTCTTCCATCTCCTACATACACTAAATTTAATTGCATTGTCATCGCAGATGCTCCTTGACTTCTTTCGCCCGTGGGGCAATGGTCCTAATACAAGCAGGTTCCTTAATCTTATTAATGAAATCAGAGCAGGGGCTGTATACATATGCGCAAGCACTACTAAAAGCCCTTTCTGCCCCCTGTGATCTACTCATGTGTCAGAGCATCTATCCATCTGTCCATTTATTCAAACATTGAGACTGGGTATTTACTTGTGAGCTTCTGAGCATGGCAAAAGTAGAAACTCATTAGTCAGGGAGAGGAGAATGACACATATCTAATTGTTTGGTTCTTTTCCTAAATAGATATTGGTTTCATGAAATGTAGAGTGATATTTTAATTCTAACAAGTCCTTTCATTATAGAATTCCTCCCCCCTTTTTTTTGAGAAGTTTAAACTACTTGCATTCCTAACAGTTATCTGTCCTCATAACCTCTCTGAGAAGCAGGGAGAGGGAGTTACCTATTTCCAGGACAGCAAATTTAGGCACAATGAGGGAGATAATTGTTCAGGGTCACCAGGGAAGCCAGCAGAAGGGCCAAGGGCAAGATGTTTGCCTTTTGTACCTGCTGAGTACACGAGAGACCTAAGGCTTGCAGGCTTTCCTGTGGGCATGGCAGGAGGAACCTGCAGTTTGTCCCCATTGTTCGGTTCTGTTTACTTGCAGGATGTGTAAGCACAGCATGTAATGTAATACCAGATGTTCTACGTGGGAGGAATTTCATAAATCGCATACACTTGAGCATGCCTTTTTCTGGACTGCACCCAGCTCCTTTCATCGAGCACAACAACATAAATCTGTCTCCCAAACCACTGTTGATCCCCCCTGTCCTAAAGGAGACACTGCTGCTCCTTTGGCATTTTTACTTTTAGCTGAAGAGCATATGTGAGTGTCTAGTGAAAGCATCATGTGGCTTATTTTTTTAGATGCTTTCAATAAAAGTGGCCCAGAATGATTTGGAATTGTCTGAAATCCACAGGTCTTTGGCCTGATTTCAAGGCCTCCACCCACTGACAGGGCCTCCCTGTTCAAACTCATTGCCCACCACCTCCAGTTGGTGCTTTTAATCCAGAGAAGCAAACTGGCTCCCTCTGCCATAGACACTATGCTCGTCCTACCCTGGTGCCTCCACTCATTTGGTTTTCCCTTCCTGAGCTCCTATCACGTCACTGACCTTGTCCTTCTCCACACTGTCAGAGGGCAGAGTCTCCATACCACGTGGCCTTAGCACTTAACAGGAGTGTATCTGAGTGCGAGTGAGTGTGAGAAGGAGGGTGTGTGCATGCATTAGTCATATCTCCACATAAATCCACAAGATTCCCGAGGGCAGAAAAGGGATCATCACGTACAGTTATTTGAATTCCCTGTGTGGCCCAGGAACAGGTATAGATGGAGTGATTTGAACTTCAATTTCCCTTAGGAGAAGTATCTTTGGTTTCATTTTCTAATTTCCTCAATTCCATCTTCCACACAGCCATATGTAATCAACACTTAAAAGACCCTGAGTAGAAAGAATGGGTAATTATGCTTACTTAGCCATGTCCACTAGGGAGAGGGAGGCTATGGAGTTCAGTTTGTGGTCCAAGTTGCTTCATGAGATGGAAAGCCCACGTATCTGGGTCTATTCAAGGTCCACTACGATATTTCACCACAGTGGCCAGCACTGCTCTGAAGGCAGGGTGGACTACTCACCTCTGTTGAAACGCTTTCTGGCCCATCTCTCTCGCAGCTCTCTTCACCTCCTCAGGAACAGCATCTTTCTCAGCCTCAGAGACCTGGTACACTGTGTGGCCTGCATCCAGACGGTAAGGACCTCCTTTGCCACCCAGACCTGCAGTGTCTCTCCCCCCTGGGAGGAAGCCAGGAAAATCCAGGTCGTTACTCTGATCCAGACCACCAAACAAGTTAGGTCAAGGCAGTCCCATCAAACATATTAATTGTACTTAACTGATAATTAAATATTCAAATGGCCTTCTTTTGGAAACAAAGAGTGACCCCTGTTCAGGATGCTTTTCTGTTTTCTCCATCCAGCCAGATCTTATCCTGATTTCAAAGCTCAGTCCAAATTCCATGACAGGTCATCTTATGACTACCTCACAAGGATCGATATTCCTGTGCACCACCTGTTAACCTTTAAAATTCATTTTCCTTTTCTCACCAACTATATGATGGATGAGATTGTATTTTATATATCTTTGTACTTCTGCACCTGTAAGAGTGACTTGAACATCAAAAATACTTAGTAAATATTTGTTAATTAAATAAAAAACACTTCTCTTCCCTCACATTAGTTTTCATTGAAATAAGAAAAAGATAGCTAGGCTGTAGATACTATTTCATCTGCATGTAAATGATAAAAATGATGCATGTCGAGGTTAAGAGACCTGCTTACAACCTAATATCAGTGGTGTAGCCATGATTAGAAACCAATTATTATACCAACTTATTAGAGTTATGGCTTAGAATAATATATCACAGATAAACACTGCCAGGTTCAGAGCAGTTTTCCAATAGAGACCCAAGTTCACAAGCTTGTAAATGCACATTGTGTAATATTATAAAAACTGTTTATGAAGTAAATATACATTAAATGTCTAGAAGGCTAGGTAGGTAATAAGAAGTTGTGAGAACTTTGGCTAATGAAGACTTGCTTTGTCTAAATACACTCAAATTCAAATTATTTTATAACACTACATTGACCTAAAGAACACACATATTGGCCAAGATTTGGTTTCTGGGCTACCAGTTTATTACCCCAGCTTTATAATAATTAAAATACTATAATCTGTTTTTTTGTTCATTCATACATAACTTGGGAACTTAGAAGAGAACACAATATTGGAGAGGCAGTATAATATAATTTGGTATACTAGTATTATATAGTATTGTATTGTATAGTTAAGCCAGATTGATTTAAGCCTGAGTTTGAATCTGGACTCCAATGCACTAGTGATGTGTCCTTGAGGGCTATCCTTTAACTTCTGTATCTCAGTCTTCTCATCTGTAAAATGGGGTTACTTTTATCATTTACTTCATGGGATTGTCATGAGGCTAAAATGCTTAGAACAGTATTTGGCACAAAGTAAGAGCTATAATAAGTGACTGATCTTACTGGTAGCATTTAGGCAACTTCCAGTCACATAAATGAGGTCATTTCTAAGTTTCATAAAGTGGAAAATTTGAAAGCTTTTAGGCTTTGGTTAAATTATGTTACATTTTTTATTTTCTCTGCTGGGGCCTTAATTGGTGTAATGAGTTAAAAGCAAGAACTCAGCACGTACAGCTTTCCTTATCAAGGTCCAGGTAGGTCATTTCCTTTTGGGAAATACCATGAAAACAGTCTATTAATTATAGTACTTTTACTGTTTGGTTTGAGCACATCTTATTTCATTCTTGTTTAGCTATTGGTAGTGGAAAATTCCTTCTTGGATGTGTGTAATTCCTGGCTCACTCATGGATAACCTATAGGCAGAGGGGACCAGTTACTGGACAATAACAACGAGCAATAGAGGAAGAAAAGCTGTTTATGTGACCCGACTCCCTTCCTACAGAAGGTTCTCCTCAGGAATGGGTGGATCACGAATCAGAGCTCTTGGCACTGAGCTGACATCATTTTTGGAGGAAAGAACCTACAACTGTTTCGAGGCTGGTGTGAGTGATGGTCAGCAAGAGCCACATGATCCCCTGAGGCAGTCATGCTGGTGGAGAGGGCACGAGGAGAGAGTTCTCATAACCACCACTCCCAAGAACCTTAATTTTTACTAATTTAATAAAAATGCTTGCTGGAGGTTCTAGACTTCAAGGCATAATCTTGAAGCTAATAGTGAATATCCCAAGTCAGTTCAGAGATAAGTACAGAGTAGGTCAGGCAGAGGCTCTGATGATGAAAAAGGAATCAAATGACTTGTTGGGCCAGAGCTCAGCTCCATCCAGAGCACCGGGGCAAACACAGGGCCCGAGGGCCGAATCTGGCCCTCCACCTTGTTTTATCTAGCCTGGCACCTTGTTTCTACCCGGTGGCAGTGCTGAGCTCCTTGTCCCTAGTTAAGGAGTACTTATATTTACACAGTCCTAAAATTACACTTGGCCCTTTGAAGGCAACCGCAAGATGGAAGTGGCCCCCGGTGAGAATGAATTTGACACCCCCGATATAGAGAATTCTGTGGGAAAGATTGAGGGAGAGGAAAAAAATCTGAAGCAAAGAAGGCTTGAAAATTGAAAAGTAAAGACTGTGGGAAGCAAAGGCAGGGTCTTCAGTCCAGGCATGTATGTGAGGTAGTAGATTCAAGCTGAATAGCAAGCGAGAACCTCCACTTCGGAGCAGGGCATGCATGGGAAGCCTCCATCTGTCCAGCTCGTTCCACGTTGCATTCCATATGGACTCAGTCCGGCTGGCTGGACACTAACTTCCAGATCAAAGGACATTTCTAAAAATATCCTTTCTTTAGAGCTGATGCTTGATGAATAAACACAGTAGGCAATAAGTCCACAGGCCTATTTGATAGCACATTGTCCCAGCACAGAAACCCATTTCCTCCTGAGGCTCTCAAGGCCAAGAGGCACAGACCATCCTCAGGGAAGGCAAAGTTTGCAGGCCTTGCCAGCACTCCTCAGGCTGAGATAAGATCAGACAGTGCACACATAGTCTGGCCCGATTCCTGCGGCCTAGCAGATGTGTCTGCTGCAGCTGCCTCGGAGGAAAGAGGAAGACAGCAGTCATGGGAACAATACTCTCGTCAAGCAGCCAAGAGGAAGGAATGGGCCCCAGCCATCAGTTCAAACTGCAACCAACTCTCTTATCTCAAAATCCTGCATCCTCATACTCACTCCTGAGATGCGGAAGGCAGGCACCATTTCTTTTCAGTTAGTCAAGAAAGAATTTACTATATATTCCTGGCATGATCCCAAGGGCAGGGAATTTAAAAGAAGGGATTAACGCTTTTAATGACTACATTCTTTGTGCCAGGTCCTCTGCTCAGTGCTTTACAATCATATTTTTATTTAATCTTCACCACAACCTTGGGAGGCACTTAACATTATCACCCTTTTACTAATGAAGCAGATTGGGAAAAGTTGGAATGGTCTTAGGTCATAGGGTGGCAGAGTCTGTCAGACTCCAAATGGCAGGGTTTTTCTGTCTTAATGTCATGTTGGGACACAGGCCAAGGGCACAATCCCAATGACTAATGGGGAAGTAGAAAAGGCATGCTGGTCCCTGAGGGGTGCAGTGCTGTTTACATGGGCTTGTGAAGTCACGGGAAGCCTAACGCAGGGGATGCCAGTGCTACCAACCTGTTCCGCCAGCCCACGTATTGCCTCCCACATGGGGCATGTTGTCTGGGTCTTCCTTCCCGTGTTTGGGAGAGCTCACATCTTCACCACTGTCTCTGTTGATTGTTATCTAAAAATGAAGAATTGAGATATTATCACTATCCCATGACCAGCACCAGAAACTGCAGGGCAGAGAGAATTCTTTTCCCCGAAGTCCTTAAGGTATCCCATAGGCACATGGATACTGTTAGTGTTTGGCAAAAATGTCAAATCAGATTTAACATCCATTTTGTTGGGAGGAGACAAACTGAATGTATTTTTAAAAAGAAAAGAAGCTGGACTGGGTTTACAGAACATGCCTCGAGCACTTAAACAAGGAGCAAAACCTATCGGAAATGGGGAAAATGGATCACACCAGACAGCCACTCTCCAGTGGTTTAAAACGATTACTGCCCAGCTGTTCCAGCTGGGTTACAGCAGGTATACATTGAGCTATTTAGTTTTTGAAGAAATCCCACTCTGAGAAATGTCGTTTTATATAAAATATATGAACCCCCCCCCCCGAAATATATCTATTTTATTTCAGTGGCATGTTATATACAGACACTAAAAACAACTTATTTATTTCCTGGACCCACTCCAATTTTGCTATAGTATTTTGTATCTTTCCTAATTCATTTCTATTTTAAAATCAGATTAACTGTTTGGCAATGCAAACAGAATAAGCAGCACTTGAGGCTTCCTCTGTGAGAGCCTGTGTCTCATTAGTCCGTATTTTCATTCAGCACAGATTCACCAAAAGGACTGATGGCCACACAGAATTCCAGTCCTAGTAGGCAGTCCAGTAGATATTACTCTACAATAAAAAGAGCACGAAGCAGTTACATTTAACATACCCTCTTAGCCTGTTCCCAAATGTAATGATTTTCAGGGCAGATCAGATCAAATGTTCATTTATTTGTTCAAGTGAGACTCACAGAAAACTTTGCCAGCAGGACATAAGGCAAAGTGCCATGGGGCCTACCTACCAAAGCTGTGGAGGATTAGCCAGCGCCCTCAAAGTGCATGCAGCGGGGCAGGGAGCTTGCAAGTGAACCTGAAGCATGACGCCAGGTCAGTCTCTACAGACTAGCCTGTTCATTGTTGGGACATGACTTTTCATTTTGTATGTTGAAATCAATGAAGGCAAGTAGGTAACATTAAGCCTTTGCAAATAAAATGGCTATTAAAAATGAATTCAACATAACTTCCATCGTCTTGTACACAGACTAGTTCATTTCAAATTTTCTGACATTATAAAGAGATTTTAATTAACTGAAACTTTCTGTCAATAGTTTTGGCAGCATTAACAGAATTTTTGCCATAACTTCAGCATACTTGAAGAAAATTTAGCAGCCAGGGCATGATAATGGATATGAATTCCACACACATAATCATGCTCTAAAAATGGGTGAATATAATTTCTTCTACTTAAAAAAATTAAACTATACAAATAGCTAATAACATTTAGAGAACAAATTAACCTTTAAAATACTTTCCCCAAAACATGTCATTACTGTCCAACTAGTCCAGAGGTGATGTAAGAGAAAAGCAATAAATTAAAATGTGTACAGTGATACAAGAATTCTAGACCAGCACTAACCAATAAAATTTTCTGTGTTGATGGAAATGTTTACACGTGTTGTATCGAAAATAGTAGCCATTAGCCCAATGTGACTATTGAGTATTTGAGGACCTGAATTTTAAATTTTATTTAATCACATAAAATTTAAATTTAAATACCCATATATGGCTAGTGGCTATCTCACTGGACAACAAAGACAAGGACAAGCTTTCCTAAGTCCTGGAAATATTATTGGAAGATTTTTATAGCATCTTGTAGATGTTCTCCATGGGAAATGAGAAAAACAAGAAACAATTAAAAAATGGGGCAGAGTTTTATTGTTGCTAATGTTAAGAAATCCATCCCCTCCTCTTACTGGCAGAGCAGCAATGCCTTCCCACCCCCTCTGCCACCCCCACCCCCAGAAGATCTACCAGACCCACCATGGGGGAACTGCTAGCTCTATCCTCCCAACTACTGGTGGCCCTGCCCCACTGAGCTGACACTTTGCAATACTGTTAGCAGGCTGTGGCCAACCTGGTTCCACAGTGCAGAAGAAGTTACAAGAGGTCTGGGCAAACTGTAGGGAAAACTGAGCTGTATGGCTCTTGGGCAGGGGCCATTTTTCCCTTGCATGCCCAACTGCAGCCACCATTCCGGGGCAGAGTCCTCCCTTCACACAACCAAATTTTGGCCTGTTTGGGCCTGATAAACTCTGCTGGCTCCTGATAAACCCTGATGACACCCCAAGACTTTAGCCCACAACAGTGGTCTGAGAGCACTTGGTGAATGGTGGCTGACCTTAATGAACCTGACACTCTTGATGAGTGGCCTCAGGCACACCACTGGTTCTGAGTTTGAATCTGTATCACTTTAGCGAACACCACTCATCCCTACCTGGTGACTCACTGAGAACCTACCTCACACAACTTGCAGACCACCAGAGGCTCTTTCAGTGACTGAGCCTAAAGGCAGCTACAAGGTGAAGGCAGATGTCAGGTAGCTTTGAGCCTTTTGCTGATCTGCCCCTGGGCTCAGTGCAGGTGGAAACAAGCCCTGGTGCACAGCTTGGTCCCTCCCATGCACACCCGGGCACAACAAAGGTAGCCACAAACTGTGGATCACTTCATAGCTCAAAACGGGTAGCTCAGGGCTGGTTATCAGGTAGCATCTCACCATGGTAGCCCCCAAAACAACACACCCTGTGGTGGGATGCAGACCTCATCAGAGCATGACCTAATTAGGTCATGCAGCACACTCAAAGAAAGATCTTGGCAGGCACAAGGCTCTGTTGGGACAAATTCTGTTTTGTGGGGTCAGATGCCACACAACTGTTAATACGTTGCAGTGGGAGAGGATCCGAATAGCCAGCTGGAGGGGAAATGCTACTCACAAACAAACCAATAGCAATTAAGTTCAATAGGAGGACTCACATACCTAACACAAAGGACATTCCTAGAGCAACTAGCTCATGTGATCAAGGAGACTGTGCCACTGAACCTCACCTACAACATAAGACTACCCTACCAAGACTGCCTAATACACAGAAATAAATACAGAGAGATAGCCAGCTGGAGAGACAAAGAGACATGCCCCAAATGAAAAAACAGGAGAAATCCCAAGAAAAAGAATTAAATGAAATGGAGGCAAGCAAACTACCAGATACAGAGTTAAAAACAATGGTTATAAGGATTCCAAAAGAATTTAGTGAAAACTTTCAACAAAGAGATATCAAGCATAAAAAAGGACATTGAAACCATAAGAAAAAAAATCAGGCAGAAATGAAGAATACAATATGTGAACATACAAGAAGGAATCAACATCAGGTTAGATGAAGCAGAGGATTAAATCAGCAATTTTTAGACAAGGTAGCAGAAAATACCCAATTAGAGCAGCAATTAAATAAATAAATAAATAAATATGAGGACAATTTAATGTACCTCTGGGACATCAAGTGTAACAACATGTGCATCATAGGGGTCCAAAGGGAGAAGGGAGAGAGCAAGGGATCAAGAACCTATTTGAAGAAATAAAGGCTATAAAATTCCTTAATCTGGTGAAGGAAAAAGACACACATATCCAGGAAGCATAGAGAGTGTTAAACAAGATGAACCCAAAGAGGTCCATGCCAAGATATATAATTAAAATGGCAAAGTTTAAAAACAAAGAAAGAATCTTAAAAGCAACAAGAGAAAGTTACCTACAAAGGAGCTCCCATAAGACTGTCAGCTGATTTCTCAACAGAAACATTTCAGGTCAGAAGGAATTGACATAAAATATACAAAGTGATGAAAAGCAAGGGCCTAACCAAGATTACTCTACCAAGCAAGACTATCATTTAAAATTGAAGGCAAGAATGATCTGAGATGGTGGAGGAGTAAGTGGGAGCTACACTAACCTCCTGCCAGGACCAATCTGGAATTACAGCTAAATTGTAGAGAAATCATCTTGAATAACCAACTGAGCACTAGCTGGAGAGAAGCCTAATAACCATGGACACACAGAGAAAAACATTTCACCACAACATGACTGAGGGATTGTGGAGAAGATGCAAGAGGGCTGGCTGGGCTCCCATGGGTGGCAGCTGAAGTGGGATGAAAAGGGATATAACCCCAGTAACCATTTACACACCCAATGTAGGAAGGAGCACCTATGTAAAGCAAATCTTGAGGGACATAAAAGGAGAGATCAACAGAAACACAGTCATAGTTCAGAATTTTAACACTCTATTAACTTTAATGGATAAATCTTCTAGGCAGAAAACCAACAAAAAGACAATGGCCTTAACAACATAGTAGATCAAATGGATTTAATTGGTTTTCAGAGCATTTCACCCCAAGCAGCAGAATATGCATACATTTCAAGTGCACGTGGAACATTTTCTGGGATAGACCACATGCTAGGACACAAAATAAGTCTCAATAAATTTAAGACTAAAATCATATCAATCACCTTCTCTGACCACAAAGCTATGAAACTAGAAATCAATCACAAAACAAACACTGAAAAGCACACAAAGACATTGAAGCTAAATAACATGTTATTAAACAATGAATGAGACAATAATAAGATCAAGGAAGAAATCAGAAGATACCTTGAAATGAATGAAAATGAGGACACAACAATCCAAAATCTGTGGGACACTGGGAAAGCAGTCCTAAGAGGGAAATTCATAGCAATAGAGGCCTATCTCAAAAAGCAAGAAAAAGCTCAAATCAATATAACTTCACAATTAAAGAAACCTGAAAAGAAACAACAAACCCCAAAGTGAGTAGAAAGAAGGAAGTAAAGATCAAAGCAGAAATAAATGAAATAGAGTCTAAAAAAACCCCAAAATATCAATGAATCCAAGAGTTGGTTTTAAAAGGATAAGCAAGATTGACAATCTTTGACCAGACTCATTAAGAAAAAAGGAGAAAGGGCCCAAATAAATAAAATCAGAAATGAAAGGATTAATAACAACTGACACCAAAGAAGTACAAAGGATTATAAGAAAATATTATGAACAATTATATGGCAAGAAACTGGATAACCTGGATGAAATGGATAAATTCCTAAAAACATACAATCTTGCAAAAATAAATCAGGAAGAATTACAGGATCTGAATAGACAGATTACACCTAGTGAAATTGAAGCAGTAATCAAAAAACTCCAAACAAACAAAAACCCTGGATTAGATGGCTTCACAGGTGAATTTTACTAAACATTCCAAGAACTAACACCTCTTCTTCTCAAACTATTTCATAAAAGTCAGGAGGAGGGAAGGCTCCCAAACTCATTTTGTGAGGCCAACATTATCCTAATTCCAAAACCAGATAAAGACATTACAAAGAAAGAAAATTATAGGCCAATAACACTGATGAACATAGATATTAAAATCCTCAATAAAATATTAGCAAACTGAATACAGCAATACATCAAAAAGATCATACACCATGATCAAGTGGAATTTATTCCAGAAATGCAAGGTTGGTACAACATTTGCAAATCAATACATGTGATTCACCACATAAACAAAGTGAAGGATATAACCACATGATTATATCAACAGATGCAGAAAAAACTTTTGGCAAAATCCAGCACCCATTTATGATAAAAACTCTCAGCAAAGTAGGAATAGAGAGAACATACCTAAATGTAATAAAGGCCATACACGACAAACCCACTGCCAGCATCATACTCAAGAGGCAAAAACTACAAGTGTTCCCCTTAAGATCAGGAACAAGACAGGGATGTCTGTTTTCACCTCTTTTATTCAACATAGTTCTGGAATTCCTAGTCACAGCTTTCATACAAGAAGAAGACATAAAGGCATCCAAATTGGAAAGGAAGAAGTGAAAATGCTTTTACCTGCAGATGACATGATACTATACATAGAGAATCCCAAAGATTCCACCAAGAACCTACTAGAACTGATAAATGTATTTAGCAAAGTAGCAGGATACAAATTAATATTCAGAAATCAGTTGCATTTTTATACGCTAACAAACTAACAGAAAGGAAAACTAAGAAAATCCCATTCACTATTTCTTCAAAAAGAATAAAATACCTAGGAATTAACCTAACCAAGGACGTAAAAGTTTTAACCAAACCAAGGATGTACAGAAAACTGTAAGACACTGAAGAAAGAAATTGAAGAAGATACAAATAAGTGGAAGCACATACCGAATTCATGGATAGGAAGAATTAACATCATTAAAATGTCCATACTACCCAAAGCAATCTATAGATTTAATGCAACTCCTATCAGGATTCCAATGACATATTTCACAGAACTAAAACAAATATTTCAAAAATGTATGTGGAACCACAAAAGCACCTGCATAGCAACAGCTATCCTGAGAAAGAACAAAGTTGGAGAAATCACACTATCTACAAGGCCATAGTAATCAAAACAGCCTGCCATAAAAACAGACACATAGATCAATGAAACAGAGAGCCCAGAAATAAACACACACCTTTATAGTCAATTAATGTTCAATAGGGGAAGCAAGCACATAAAATGGGCTAAAGATAGTTTATTCAATAAATGGTGTTGGGAAAATGGGAAAAGATACATGCAGAAAAATGAAACTAGACCACCTCTGTACACCACACACAAGAATAAATTAAAAATGGATCAAAGACTTAAATATTAGACCTGAAACTATAAAAACCCTAGAAGAAAATATAGGCAGCAAAATCTTGGACATTGCTTGTAAAAATTTTTTATCAGATGTATCTCCTCACGCAAGGGAAACAAAAGAAAAAAAAGCAAATGGTATTTGATCAAACTAAAAACTTTTTGCACAGCACAGGAAATCATCAACAAAATAAAATGACAACCCACAGAATGGGAGAACATATTCAACACCAAAAAAACAAACAACCTAATTAAAAAATTGGCAAAGGACCTGAATTGACACTTCTCCAAAGAGGACAAACAGATAGCCAAATAGACATATGAAAAGATGCTCAATGTCACTAATCATCAGAGAAATGCAAATTAAAACCATGATGAGATACCTGTCATCTCACACCTGTCAAAATGGCTATCATAAATAAATTAAAAAACAAGTGCTGGCAAAGATACAGAGAAAGGGGAACCCTTTTGTACTGTTGGTGGGAATGCAGACTGGTGCAGCCACTGTGTAGCTCAAAAAATTAAAGATGGATCTGACTTTTGATTCAGTGATCCCAATTCTGGGAATATATCTGAAGGAACCCAAAACACTAATTCAAAAGAACATAAGCACCCCTATATTCATTGCAGCATTATTTACCACAGCATTACCAAGATATGGAAGTAGCCCAAGTGTTCATCAATACATGAGTGGATAAAACAACCATGGGGCATTTACCCAATGGAATTCTACTGGGCTATAAAAAACAAGAAAATTTTACCCTTTCCAACAGTATGGATGGACCTGGAGAATATTATGTTAAGTGATATAAATGAGTCAGAGAAAGACAAATACCATATGATTTCACTCATATGTGGAATCCAATGAACAAACTGAACTAACAACCAAAGGAGAGAAAGACTCATAGATGGAGAACAGTTGACAGCTAGTTGGGAGGTTAGGGGGTAGAGCAATTGAACCAAAAGGAAAAAGGACTCACAGACACAGACAGCAGTGTGGTGACTGCTGGGGTGAGGAGGGTATAAGGGGACTAAATGGTAATGGAAAAAATATATAATTAAGGTTAAATAAAGAATTAAAAAATATCATGCAAAAAAACTGAAGGTAAAATAAAGAGATTTGCAGACATGGAAAAGCTAAAAACTTCATTATCACTAAACTAGTATTACAAGAAATATTAAAAGGTTTTAAGAAGAAAAACGAGGAACATAGTTACAAAGAATAAAATGGCTATAGATACTTACCTATCAATAATTATCTTAAATGTAAATGGATTAAGTGCTCCAATAAAAAGACATAGGGGAGCTGAATAGATAAGGAAACAAGACTTAAATATAGGCTGTCTACAAGAAATCCACTACATAATGAAAGGTATACAGATTGAAAATATAGATATGGAAAAAGATATTCCATGCAAATAGATATGAAAAAAGCTGAGCTAGCAATACTTATATGAGAAAAATAGACTTTAAAACAAAGGCTATAATGAAAGGAAGGACAAATAATGATAAATGGATCAATCTAACAAGAAGATAACCCTTGTAAAAAATTATGCACCCAACAGAAGAGCACTAAAATATATAAAGAAAATCAATGGACATAAAGAGAGAGAATGACAGTAATACAGTCATAGTAGGAGATTTTAACACCCCATTGACATCAATGGATAAAACTTTAAGACAAAAAATCAACAAGGCATCAGCAGCCTAAAATGACACAGTAGGCTTGATGTATTCAACTGATATCTTCAGGGCACTTCACTCCTAAGCAGCAGAATATACATTCCTTTCAAATGCACATGGTACATTTTCTAGGATAGACCACATGTCAGGACACAAAAGAGTCTATTAAATTTAAGAAGACTGAAATCATATCATGCAAACATGTTCCCTGACCATAATGGTATGATGCTAGAAATCAATTACAAGAAAAAAAGCTGACAAACACACAAATTCATGGAGGCTAAATAACATGTTATTAAATGATGAATGGGCTAACAATGAGATCAAAAAAGAAATAGAAAGTTACCTTGAGATGAATGAAAATGAAAATATAACAAAACAAAATCTAAGAGATATGGCAAAAACAGTCCCACGAGGGAAATGCATAGCAAAACAGGCCTACCTCAAGAAGCAAGAAAAATCTTAAATAAACAATTTAGCTGTACACCTAAAGAATTGAGAGAAAGAACAACAAATCCCAAAGTGAACAGAAGAAAGAAAATAATAAAGAACAGAGTGGAAATAAATGATATAGAGTCTCAAAAACAATACAAAATATTTTAAAAAAACCCAAGAACTGGTTCTTTGTAAAGCTAAACAAGACTGATAAACGTTTAACCAAAATGATCAAGAAAAAAAGAGAGAGGACCCAAATCAATAAAATCAGAAATGAAAGAGGAGAACTAACAATGGATGCAAGAGAAGTGCAAAGGACTATAAGAAAATATTACAAATAACTATATGCCAACAAACTGTATAATCTGGAAGAAATGGATAAATTTCTAGAAACATATAATCTTCTAAAACTAAATAAAGAAGAAACAGAAAATCTGAACAGACTGATTACAACTAATGAAATTGAAGCAGTAATCAAAAAAACTTCTAGCAAAGAGAAGTCCTGGACCAAATGGCTTCACAGGTGAATTTTTCTGAACATTCAAAGAACTAACACCTATCCTTTCAAACTATTCCAAAAAAATTCAAGAGGAGGGCTGATTCCCAAGCTCTTTTTATAAGTCCATCCCTATTTTCATTACAAAAACTAGGTAAAGACACTGCTAAAAAAGAAAATTATAGGCCAATATCCCAGATGTACATAGATGCAAAAATCCTCAACAAAATATTAGCAAGGTGAATCCAGCAATGCATTAAAAATACGATATATCAAGAGTAAGTAGGATGCATTCTGGGGATGCAAGGTTAGTACAATATCTGTAAATCAATTAATGTGATACACCATATAAACAAAATGAAGGATAATCATATGATTATGTTAACAGATGCAGAAAAACATTTGACAAAATCCAGCATCCATTTATGATAAAAACTCTCAGGAAAGTGGGACTAGAGAGAACATACCTCAACAAAATAAAGGTCATATATGACAAACCCATAGCCAACACCATACTCAACTGAAAAAACTAAAAGCTTTTTCCTTAAGATTGGACACAAGACAGGGATATCCACTTTCACCAGTCATTCAACATAGCACTGGAAGTCCTAGCCACAGTGATCAGAAAAGAAGAAATGAAAGGCAACCAAATGGGAATAGAACAAGTAAACCAGTCATTATTTGCAGATGACATGATACTGTATATAGAGAACCCTAAGGATTCTACCAAAAAACTACTAGAACTGATAAATGAATTCAGTAAAGTAGCAGGATAGAAAATAAATATTCAGAAGTCAGTTGCATTTTTATACACCATTTATGAATTACCAAAAGGGAAACTAAAAAACAACTGCATTTACAATCACATTAAAAAACACCTAGGAATAAATTTAACCAGGGAGCTAAAGGACCTGTACTCAAAAAAGTATGAGATACTAAAGAAAGAAATTTAAGATGATACAGATAAATGGAAGCTTATACTATGTTCACAGATATTTAATTCTTCTTTAATAATTAAAATCATTATTTTAGGAAGAATTAAAATCATTAAAATGTCTATACTACCCACAGCAATCTACAGATTCAACATAATTGTTATCAAAATACCAATGGCATATTTCACAGACCTGGAACAAATAATCCAAAAATTTATATGAAACTGCAAAAACCTGGAACAACCTCAGCAATCTTGAGAAAGAAGAACAAAGTTGGAACAATCACACTATCTGGTATCAAACTATACTTCAGGGTCACACAATGGGGTAAAGACAGTCCATTCAACACATGGTGTAGGGAAAATTGGACAGAGATAATTGCAATAAAAATAAAACTAGACCAACTCTTTATACCATTTACAAGAACAAAGTAAAAATGGATTAAAGAAATGTAATATTTCAAACCATAAAAATCCTAGAAGAAAACAGAGGCGGTAATATCTCTGACATTTCTCTTAGCAACTTTTTTTTCTGATATATCCCTCCTGGCAAGGGAAACAAAAGAAAAAAAAAAGTGGGACTACTTCAAACAAAAAAGTTTTGCAGAGCAAAGGAAATCATCTACAAAATAAAAAGACAACCCAATGAATGAAAGAATATATTGACAATGATAAATCTGATAACAGGTTGCTCTCCAAAATTTATAAAGAACTCATACTACATAACATCCCAAAATTAAGCAATCCAATAAAAATATTGGCAGAGGACCTGAACAGACACATCTCCAGAGGACATACAGATGCCCTGTAGACATATGAAAAGATGCTCAATATCACTAATCATCAAAGAAAAGCAAATTAAAACCACAATGAGATATCACCTCACACCTGTCAGAATGGCTACCATCAATAAATCAACAAACAAGTGCTGGCAAAGATGTGGAGAAAAGGGTACTCTAATGCACTGCTGGTGGGAATGCAGACTGGTGCAGCCACTATGGAAAGCATTATGGAGTTCCTTCAGACAAATTAAACATAGGAATGCTTTATGACCCAGTGATGCCACTTCTGGGTATTTATCTGAAGAAATCAAAAACACTAATTCAAAATAATATATGCACGCCTATGTTTGCTGCAGCATTATTTACAATAGCCAAGATAGGGAAGCAGCCCAAATTCCCATCAATAGATGAGTTGATAAAAATAGCTGTTGTACATACATACAATGGAATATTACAGAAGCCATAAAATCAATGAAATATTACCATATGCAACAGCATGAATGGCCTAGAGGGTATTATGCTCAGTGAAATAAGACAAATATCATATGATTTCACTTACATGTGGAATCTAAAGAACAAAAGGAATGAACAAATAATTGAAACAAACTCCTTAACACAGCATACAGACTAATGGTTGCCAGGGAGGAAGGGGTTAGGGGACTGGATGAAAGAGGTACAGAGATGAAGAAGTACAAATTGGTTGTTACAGAATAGTCATGGGGATGTAAAGTACAGCACAGGGAATATAGTCAATAATATCGTGATAAGTATGTATGGTGCCAGGTGGGTACTGGAAATAGTGTGGGTAACACTTTATAAAGCATATAATTGTCTAACCACCATGCTGTATACCTGAAAGTAATACAAAATAATACTGAAAGTAAACTGTAATTGAAAAATAAAAAGAAGAAATCTATATAAATGTTATGATTTCAGTCTGATTTTTTAAACAAACATAATGGAGCTTACTCATGGAGATAGATTTATTATAAGCTTATATTGTATACATTTATAATAGCAGTGTTATCATTGCTTAAAACACTTGTGGACTGCTTCTGGAAGGATCTGTAGAACCCATGGCAGATTCTTTTTTAATATCTCTAATAGTGGCAATTACGTGTTCTTTAAAAATAGATTTTATTTTTAACAAACAGCCAAAGGATACTTGGAGTTGATTTCTGATATAAACTATTTGCTAATTTAGTACTATTTGTACCCTTTAGCAAGTCAATTTACTTCCCTGGGCCTCAATTTCCTTATCAGAAACTAATGGGTTTGAACTCAATGATGTCTACCATTCCACCTAGCACTGACATGGTCTCACTGATTCAATGATTCCAAATCTGGTAAATAAGGTGATGAAGCTGGAGTTTTAGTCAAAACCAGTTACAATTATGCAGTAATGAGATTAGTTTGCTCATGAGAGTCAAGACTATTCTACAGGGCAATTCTGAAAGATAAAGTGCAAAAATAGTCAGAACAGTGGCAGAATTACGGAAATAACTGTTCTGAATACCATTCCTCATACTGGGTGTGTGTGTGTGTGTGTGTGTGTGTGTGTGTGTGTGTGTGTGTGTGTGTGTTAAGATATACTGTTTAAATAGCAAGTGAAAAACTTCAGAAGAAGTAGAGAAAGCAAGTATCTGTGTGTCTGGTAACTTTCATAAAAATTTAGTTATCTTCTTTAGACATTTCACACAATCTAGTAATTCTGTTGTAAGAAAATAATAGCCTTTTAAGAACCATTACTAAAAATGATGTCACAAGGCAAAGGAAAAAGGCCCTCAAATTACCCCAGTTCAGTTACCTCCCAAATCATGCTCTTGAAGTCACAGAGACACCTACAATGGGCCAACAGGGAGGCAGAAAATTGGCTGTGAGATTTCTGGGCAGAAAGGAACTAATGTGTTGTTTGTCACCGGTGTGTCTTGCCAGGCCATCTGCTGGGAATGGCACTGCTCACACTGACAAGATGGAAGCCCCACACCAACCCCATGTGGGAGTCTAGAGATGTTTCAAAACTGACAAATTCTTGACAAACACTATCATCAGCTCATACTGATTCATTCCAGAGAAATACCAAAAAATCCAGGGATTTGCACAGGAATATATTTCTGTAGGTGGGTGGGAAGAGCACATCTGCAAAAATGTTTTGAAAGCCATTTTAGGGCATCTCTTACATGAAGTGACAATGATTTACGAAAGACACAAGTCTGACGCCAGGACAGAAACTGAAACAGATACTAGGCAAGGCCGATCATTGGAGGAAGCTTGTTTCCTGGGGACAGACAGGTGCTATAGAGCCACTGGGCAGAGAGTTGATGAACTGTTGAGTACCCTAAAGTATGTGTTGAGGACTTGGAATGCATTTCCTCATTCTGAGGTGAATGGTTTTACCTAGAAAAAGCTCAAATAAGTCATTTCAATTACTGAAAGAGACATTACTGTATTTATTCACTTAAATGTATAACAACTTTCCTCAAACCACAAAATACTGTGAACTGTTACATGTTTTGATGCAAACTGATGCACATGCTGATACCTTGGATATATTTCTCACAGCTGACACAGTTAGGTAATTATGCTGTAATCCTAAAAATTGTTATCCTTTTTCATATGAATTAAAATGGACAAAAACAGGGACCTTGTAAATTATAACTCATAAAAATGTTAGAGTAAAGCAACCCAAAGCAAAAACAGGGAAGGGACATGACTCACTAAAAGCCTTGGAATTCTGGGCAAGGCCCTATATTTTAGGCTCCTCCTTAAGCTCATAAGCTTAAGCTTTAAAAACCATCAGTGAAATGATACAAACTGCCAGAACACAACCCGGGAAGAAAAGTTAGCCCTCAGAGGCATGATGGGCGGCACAGCTGATTCCCATTTTCCAGCAGAGGCTGGTGCAGCTCAGCAGACACTCCACGTTACCCACCCAACACCCACTCCCTCTTTCTTCTTTTAAACAAGAAGTCTGATGAATTATGGTTGGCTGGAATTAAGCAGAGCAATCCCATTCCCCTTTGCCACCGATTGATCTAGGGTAAGGCAAGTGACCTGAGATGTAAGAGGAAGTCTGTCAGGAAACTTCGGGGAAAGCTTTTCTCCCAGGTAAAAGAAAAGCTCTCACTCCCTTGATGCACCACCCTGTCCCCTCCAACATGTAGGCACTTGATGCCTTGGGGCACAGTGAGCATGTGATGCTTGGAGCTGTTGTCTCCGTCTGTTGACCATGTCGCAACAAAAGAAGGTGGCAGAAGAAAGGATGGAGAAGCCTATGTGCCTGATGGCATTGCTGAGCCAGCGTGGAGTCACTCACCCCTGATCTTTGACATAAGCAAATAATAAATGTCCTTATAGTTTAAGCTAGTTAGTTGGATTTTCTGCTACTTGGAGTCAATTGCATGAAAATTAACTGATTATTGTATTAAAGGGTGACTAAGAGGCAGTTGGGCAGACGGTATTATCTTGACCTTTTGGAGGATGTCCTACTTCTAACAAGAAGATGTGCATTGAGTTTTCTGATATCAAAAGTTGCCATAGTAATATCAGACAGAAATCCTACTTATTACAGTTGCCTACAATTTTCTTGACTAGCAGGCAATTAAATTCATTAATTCATTCTCTTATTCAAACATTCCTGTGCATGTTTATAATACATCTACTATTCATCAGAATACAGATTCAAAAATGGGATCTATGCTTCCAGGAGGATATTGATAAGGGGAACAAAGTAACAGCACAGGGTGACACAGGCCATAATACAGTATTGAAAACACCTGCCTAAAACATTATTGTCTCAGGTTATTGCTACTCACAAGTTAGAAATTTCTTTCATAGATACAATGAAAGTAACATTAATATGTCCCTAGGAATGATAGTCTTTCATATGAAGAAAACTGGCTAAAAAGAAAACTGACCTTCACCCAATTTTCTTAAGTAACATGCAGCTTCTACAATGATAATGCATGACAAAAAATACCTTGTCCATAGGCAGTATCTGTACGTTTCACTTTTAATCTCCAACAAAGCTATCAAGCACACAATTGATCTTCATTTCTTACCTGGCTGGTAGCAACATTTGCTTTCAAATATTCAATGACTGCCTGCCCTCTTTAATCCCTCCTCACTCTGAGAAAACAGGAAAGAATTTTGATTTTTGATCATGAACATTAAAAACTTAGGACTTCTGGTCAAGATGGAGGCATAGGTGGACACACTGTGCCTCCTCTCCCAACCAAAATTAAGGACAACAAAAATATAGAACAAAAAAAAAAAAACCCAACCAGAACAGATAGAAAATTGAATTGTAGGGAAGTCTGACAATGATTCACCCACACCAGTAAGAGGGGTGGAGTCAGCAGCTGGCAGAGAGGGGTCTCAGCAAGAAAAAGCAGTGGCTAGTGGTCTGGGATGCTCAAGAGGCAGTTACCAACCACGGGGAGGCAACAAACAGACCAAGTGAGGTGCACAAGGTGGCTGACCGTGGTCACACATTGGCGTGCAGATAAACCAGGTGAAAATGAGCAGTGAGACAGATTGCACAACCTAGGGCCCCAGCACCAGTAAATGAAGCCCAGAAGCACCAATTGAAAACACTTGTGGAGGTTGAGGTGCTGGGGGAGAATCCCAGCCTCACAGGAGAGTTTCTTAGGGAGACCCACAGGGTCCTAGAGTGTACACAGGCCTGCCCACATGGGAATCAGCACCAGAAGGGCCCGATTTGCTTGGGGAAAGCAGCGGAAGGGACTGGAATCCCAGAAAAACCAGAGCAGGCACCACTGTTCCCTCTCAAACCCTGCCCCCAAATACAGCGTCACAACCCAGTAACTGGGTTGCCCTGCCCTGGTGAACACCTAAGGCTCCGTCCCTCACTCCCTCACAAGAGTGACCAGACTCCCCCCCCAAAAAAAACCCCAAACCAAAAATGGCTCAAACGGGAGAACAGATCAAAGCCCCAGAGCCAATACATCTAAGTGACCAAGAGATAGCCAACCTATCAGATGCACAGATCAAATCTCTGGTGATCAGGATGCTCACAGAATTGGTTGATTTTGGTCACAAATTACATGAAAAAATGAAGGCTACACTAAGTAAAATAAAGAAAAATGCACAGGGAACCAATAGTGATGGGAGGAAAACTGGGACTGGAATCAATAGAGTGGACAAGAAGAAAGAAAGAAACAATCAAACAGAAAAGAAAGAAGAAACAAAAATTCAAAAAAATGAGGAGAGGCTCTTAGGAACCTCCAGGACATATTGAAACATTCAAGATCCAAATTATAGGGGTTCCAGAAGGGGAAGAAGAAGAGCAACAAGTGGAAAATTTATTTGAACAAATAATAAATCATAATTCCATTAGCCAAGTTGAAAATGAAGGAGAGAATTCTAGAAGCAGCAAGGGACAAGGGCACAGTCACCTGCAAAGGAGTTCCATCAGACTGTCAGCTGATTTCTCAAAAGAGACCTTCCAGGCAAGAAGGGGCTGGAAAAAAGTATTCTAAGTCATGAAAGTCAAGGACCTACATCCAGGATTCCTGTATCTAGTGAAGCTGTCATTTAGAATGGAAGGGCAGATAAAGTGCTTCTCAGATAAGGTAAAGTTAAAGGAGTTCATCACCTCCAAACCCTTATTTTTTTAAATTATGTTTTATTGATTATGCTATTACAGTTGTCCCATTTCTCCCCCATCATTCCCCTCCACCCTTCACACTCCCTCCCACCCACATTCCCCACTTTAGTTCATGCCCATGTGTCTTAAGTTCTTTAGCTTCTACTTTCCCCACACTATTCTTGCCCTCCCCCTGTCTATTTTCTACCCACCATCTATGCTACTTATTCTCTGTGCCTTTTCCCCCTCTCCTCCTCCCACTCTCCTGTTGCTAACCCTCCATGTGATCTCCATTTCTGCGTTCCTGCTCCTGGTCTAGTTGTTTGCTTTTGTTTTAGGTGTGGTTGTTAATATCTGTGAGTTTGCTGTCTTCTTACTGTCCTATTTTTTATCTTCTTCTTCTTAGATAAGTCCCTTTAACATTTCATATAATAAGGGCTTGGTGATGATGAACTCCTTTAACTTGACCTTATCTGAGAAGCACTTTATCTTCCCTTCCATTCTAAATGACAGCTTCACTGGATACAGCAATCTTGGATGTAGGTCCTTGACTTTCATGACTTGGAATACTTTCCAGCCCCTTCTTGCCTGTAAGGTCTCTTTTGAGAAATCAGCTGACAGTCTGATGGGAACTCCTTTGTAGGTGACTCTGCCTTTATCCCTTGCTGCTTCTAGAATTCTCTCCATTTTAATCTTGGCTAATCTAGTTATGATGTGCCTTTGGTGTGTTCCCCCTAGGGTCCAACTTCTTTGGGACTCTCTGAGCTTCCTGGACTTCCTGAAAGTCTATTTTCTTTGCCAGATTGGGGAAGTTCTCCTTTATTATTTGTTCAAATAAGTTTTCCACTTCTTGCTTTTCCTCTTCCCTTTCTGGTACCCCTATAATTCAGATGCTGGGACGTTTCAAGATGTCCTGGAGGTTCCTAAGCCTCTCCTCATTTTTTTGAATTCTTGTTTCTTCATTCTCTTCTGCTTGGTTGTTTCTTTCCTCCTTCTGCTCCACTCCATTGATTTCAGTCCCAGTTTTCCTCCCATCACTATTGGTTCCCTGTGCATTTTTCATTTCACTTATTGTAGCTTCCATTTGTTCCTCTAATTTGCGACGAAAAATCAACCAATTTTGTGAGCTTCCTAATCACCAAGCTTTGAACTGTGCTTCTGATAGGTTGGCTCCCAGTGCTATGACGTCTGCATCTGATAGGTTGACCAACTCCTGGTCACTCAGATGAATTAGCTCTGGGGCCCTGATCTGTTCTCCCTTTTGAGCCATCCTTGGTTTTGGTTTTTTGTTTTTGTCTGGTCATGGCTGTTACATAGTGAGGGACGGAGCCTTAGGCGATCACCAGTGTGGGGCACCCCAGTCGCTGGGTTGTGATGCTGGATGTGGGGGTGGGGTCCGAGAGAACAATGGCACTTGCTCCACCCTCTGCCAGATTTCAGTCACTTCCACCGCTTCCTCCAAGCAAACTGGACTCCTCTGGTGCTGATTCCTGGGTGGGTGGGCTTCCGCACGCTCCAGGACCCTGTGGGTCTCCCCAGAGAACTCTCCTGTGAGGCTGGGACTCCCTCCTGGCACCTCAGCCCCTACAAGTATTTTCAATGGGTGCTTTTAAGCTTCACTTCCCGGTGCTAGGGCCCTGCGTCACATAGTCTGTCTTGCTGCCCGTTTGCACCTGGTTTATCTGTGCGCAAATGTGTGTCCACGGTCCGCCACCTTGTGCGCCCTGTTTTGCCTTCTCTCGTTCGGCAACACAGCTGCCTGTGCGCCTGGAGTGACCGCACACCTAGGACCACCACCAGCTTATCCTGCCACGATCCGACTCCACCAGCCTCAGACTCCACCCCTCCTACCAGTCGGGGTGAATCATTGTTGTCAGACTCCCGCACAATTCAATTTTCTCTCTGTCCTGTTTGGGTTTTCTTTTTTGTGGTTCTATATTTTTGTTGTCCTTAATCTTGGTTGTGAGAGGAGGCACATCGTGTCCAGCTACACCTCCATCTTGGCCGGAAGTACCAAGCCCTTATTATATGAAATGTTAAAGGGACTTATCTAAAGAAAAAGAAGATAAAAAATAGGACAGTAAAAAGACAGCAAACTCACAGATGTTAACAACCACACCTAAAACAAAATCAAACTAAGCAAACAAGTAGAACAGGAACAGAAACTCAGAAATGGAGATCACATGGAGGGTTAGCAACAGGGGAGTGGGAGGAGGAGAGGGGGGGAAAGGTACAGACAGAAAGTAGCATAGATGGTGGGTAGAAGGCAGACAAGGGAGGGCAAGAATAGTGTGGGAAATGTAGAAGTTAAAGAACTTATGACACATGGACATGAACTAAAGGGGGAAATGTGGGTGGGAGGGAGTGTGCAGGGTGGAGGGGAATGATGGGGGAGAAATGGGACAACTGTAATAGCATAATCAATAAAATATAATTAAAAAATAAAATAAAATAAAGTGCTAAGAGCACCTAATATTAACCATCCTGTATTCCAGTCCTGGCCTTGCTTCCTCCCATCTCCATGTAACTGTTTTAAAATTCCCTCCTTAATTTCAAATGCATAAAGGAAACTGTTATCCTCCAGATCATCTGAACTCTTTGTCCACAGGGTATGTTTTCAGTTTGGCTTAAATAAACTCTTATAAACATTCAAAAAAATTAAACCATAGCTAATATTCGTTCATACTAAATAATTAACCCCAAGGGACATTCACATTGCAAGTTCTTTTATCGTTAATTGAGAAATAGAGTCTTTCCTTTGAATGTCTAGGAATCAGCAAGCAGGCAGAGGTGGAAGAATGGGTACAGGGTGGGGCAGTGGGACACCACAGACAGATACTTATTAGAGCAATTGCAACATTAGAGGAGAGACGTGGACTATCATCCACGGTCCGTCCTGCAGTAGATCTTGCTCTGGTGGTGCAGGTAAAGTCTCCCACAGAGAAAGGGTTCCTGCCGTTTGCCCACCAGCAGCCCCTCCACCCTCACTTAGGGCTGGAGCCCTTTGCCCACTTCACGAAACTCAGCCCAATTCTGTCTTACCCTCCTCCTTCCCGCGTGAACACTTCTAGAAACGTGCATATTTTGGTGTGGGTTTTTTTTGGCACAAGTGATATGCTTGGTAAATATTTTAAAATATTTGAAACTATAACCCAAAACATCCTCCTTCCTCTATCTGATGTGATGTTCTGGAACACAGCCCTTTATGCATCCTATGTGATTTCTCTATTTGAGTTTGTAGTTTCTAACAAAGGACTTTTTCATTGGAATGACCCTTTTCACTAGGTCCAATACTATGCCACAAAAACACTGAGTCTGATTAAAATGAACAAAACTTTATGGATTTCACAGACTTGGGCTAAAAGGAGGGCAAAATATCAACTTATGAGTACTTTATTTATTATTATCTGGCAGTAGTAGTTGGCACATGGCTATACATACATCCTTGAACATAATAGGAGCTTAATATATATGTGTGTTCATTGCATGGGTGGGAGGCTGCTGGGGATAGAATTCTAGGAATTACACCTTCTGCATAATCCTCTCCGCAATAAGCTGTCAGCAGGGTGTCTGCTGGGACTCCTCCCCTGCTCTGCCTGCCAGCACATAACTGGCAAACAGCACAGTGGAGCCCAGACACTGGTCAGCAGAGAGCCATCTGACAGAGGAGGGAACAAGAGGGCCCTTTGGCTCTGAAAGCCCCATCCTGCACGTCCCTCAGTTTGACTCAGGCTCCTTCCAAGGTCTCAGCTCAGTCTCTGGCCAGGCCCCTCACAGGCGGCCCTGCCACAGCCTCCGAGCCTGTGGTAGTGTTTGTTCCCTGTCCTTGTTCTCTGGCCCAGACAGGGCTGTTTGCATGGCTGTCAAAGTGTAACTATTAAGTTGCAGAATCCATTCAAAGCAACCCCTCACTTTACTTAGAGTACTTCCTTTATTCATTTCTTTCCTATTTCAACTCAAATAGGAAAAAAAGATGAAGAAGATTTGTGGAAAATCTGAGAATGTGGAACGTAGACGACCCTCCTGCCATCACTTCACACCAGCTCATTCAATATTCTGAACATTCTCGCAAAAATCTCATTAAATCCCGAGACAGTGGGGGTGGGGCAAACTGCCAGGTCTGTACACATCCTACCCTTTCTATTTTAAAGACACACCAGAAGGTTAACAGGCAGCACCAGAGTAATTGCAAGCCTGGCCAAAGATCTCCACTGCCAAGTAGGTTAGCAGCGCAGTGAACAGTGTAAAACGCTTTGGCTTTGTTATTTCCAAGGTGGCCCTGGCACAGAAATACCCTGCCATGTGCTTTGATCATTTCCGAAGCTAAATGATGTCAGCCTAATACTGGGTTGTGTGCTCTCTCTGAAACACAAGGCCTGTCTGGCAATTTTAAAGCTCTTGTGCTTTCCATGTCAACAGAGTGCTCTAAGGTATCAAGTGTAGCCAGGGGATGGAAGGGTGGGTGCAAAAACCATTCTGCCACTAGAGGGGTAGAAGCAAAAAGGGGTTTAATGTGGCCCAGGTTCTAAAAATGCTTAAAAGCACTGAGCACAGCTCCATGCAAATGCACTGAGCATGGGAAATTCATTTCAGAAAATAGGAACACTAACTGAATCAGTGCTGGGCAGGTTATTACAGAATATTCCCTGTGGAGATACGTTTCCCGCACCAACCACTGGCAACTGGTTTTCATTTAGTTCGTTTCTGCTACAGTCACATTCTGCCACTAATCTTCAGTTCTTCCGACTACCCTTCATACAATTGTTGCTTCACCCTCCCGGACTGCAATGCCTGTTTAAAGCCATTGCCTATTGATGTTTACCCAGTTTTCTCAACCAATTCCTCAAGGCACAGGGAGTTCTTGTAAAGCTGTTTTTTCACATCTAGCAATAATGTCTTCCTTTGCTTCCAACAGGCCCAGCACCCTCAAACACTTCTTGACAGCCACTATGGGTCAAAACCACTCAGAACACAACAGCAGCATGAGGAGGGCCCTATGGGAGCAAGCTCTGGGCTGCGCACACCCGGAGGACTCAGGGCAGCGTACTGTATCACTCGTTAGCTCCAAGCACTCATGGTTTGGGGCTCTAAGGCTTGCTGTGTGAGGACAGCTTCCATGTGCTGCACTAGTTCAAATGGGCTGAGGCTGTAAAACACCACATGCAACATGGCCACAGTGCATCTATTAAGTAAATGTAATGTGAACACTTTTATTATGGTACGTTTATGTATATGTGTATATGTGTGCACTCATATACATACACACACACACTTTTTTAAAGAAAACATTCCAGTGATACAGAGGGGAGGGGGAGCAGGATAATAGGGGAAAGAAGGGGAACATGCACAAAGGACCCATGAACAAGGACAATGGGGTGGGGATTATCTTTGGGAGCAGGAGTTGGACAGGGCAGGGGAGAGCAATGGGTGGGGAGAGTAGGGACAACTGTAACTGAACAGCAATAAAAAAATAAATTAAAAAACAGAAAAAATGTATTTCAGTGAAAATAGCGTCACAGGGAATCAGTGCTGTGGGCGTGTGGGCGGAGTGCAAGGGGGCACTGATTCTAGCCTCCGGACCAGAGCGCACGGCTGGGTCTTACTCTTCCTGTCACGTCAGCTCCTGGCACAGTCTCGAGTGTCACAGAAGCTCAGTAAGTGTCTGGTGAGTAAATGAACGATTGCATTACTGGCACGGCCCTTGTGGGCATTTCAAAGCTGTAGAATATGGCTCAGTGCTGATAACTGAAAATGCACAGAAATCTGATACCTGCTCTCCTGGAACTTAAGGAGGCAAGCTGGAGAGCAGGAACTTTGGGATAAAAGAAAAAAAGTACTATTAGCTCTTGTAAGGTGAAATATTCTCTTAGTTATAGGTTGTGAAGGCTGAGTCTGCAGGTTGATGCTCCGTGTAGGCACCGAACTTAGAACACTGAATATCGAAGGGTAAAGTTTTCTAATGAAATCTGGGGCATAGTTGATATGATAAAAATTTATGTCATGTATCACTGACATTGAGCTACATGATAATTACATAGAAACAAACAATTCCTATAATGACTATAATTAATTAGGCATTCTGATAAGCAAACAGACCAGTTTGTCATTTTCTCCTTTGTCTTAGTTTTCCAGTTTCTTTAACAGTGTGCATCTGCCTGTTTTCCGTTTACATCCTGAAGCTCATACTCCTTTAAGGACAGAAGTGCCAGAAGGCATTCCAACAAGTTCCATCTGCGTTTGCCTCCCACTGTTCCCTGAGCTCCCTACACCTATCTCACTCATCTCTCTCTGTGCCTCATCTGAGGATTGCTTCAGCTGGGCCAGGCTTTGGTCGCCAGGCAGGTTGAAGGCAGGAGGCAGCACCATCCTGGGGACATGTAGCTGTGTATGTTTGGCTATGAGCGCCATGCCATGGGGTCACTAGGCAATGAAGGCAAATCATACACGGGAGAGAGGAGAGAACACAACACAACCCACAGACTCCAAATTAATCTGGGGCTTGGGGCAGAACTGGGGTGAGTGGGGTGGCAGCAAGATCCTCCCTTGTGTTCTCTCAGTGCTTGTACTGTCTTCTATCCTGTTATTATAAGTCTTATGACACTTAGGAATTTTTTCATGTCTTTACCCTTCCGCTGACATCATTGTGCCCCAGTCCTAACACAGTGCAGTATTCTAGTTGTGCAGCCATGTGAAGTAGTTTAGCAGAATCCTGGGTTTAAGAGACATACTTTATACTCCACTTTTGACTTATATTGATGTGTCTTAATGTCATTTTTAGGCGTAAGTTTAGTATAGATAGAGAATGAGGTTACACATCTGTACAAGACACATTTTAGTCAAACAAACTACCTGAGAGGGCCTAAGCAGTGTTTGAGAGGATGGGGTATGTAAGTGCAGGGAGAGTGACCGGCTGAAAGCTCAAACATGAATTTCAGCCCAGCGTGGCCCCTAACTTGCTGCATGATGCTGAGCGAGCCATTTAACCTATCTGGGCTTCGGCTTTTTCACCTTCAAAATGAAAAACCAGACTAAATTCTTTCTAGCCCTAAGTTCTTTGCTTGGGTCCTTATCTACATTTATTTCAATTCTAGTTTATAAGAAATATGAGCTGTCACCAGGGATTGTTTGAGTAAAATTAAAGGTAAGTGTAAAGAATATTTTGATATAATCATGTAAAGTTTTGGCTTTTCTTCAAATTGGTTCACTAAGATTTTAAAATTAAAAAAGTAATTTTTTTGAGAAGCAGCTTGATGTCACAGAAAGCTGTTTTACAGGGAATTAGAGGACTAGTTTTTGATCCTGGTTCTGGCATTAACTGGCCAAATGATTTTGGCCAAAGTTACTCATTTTCTCTTAGTTTTCTTTTCACCCAGAAAATGAGGGGGATGACTGGCAGACATGTGATTCAAGTACATGACACGGTTTTTCTGGTTGATAATGTTTTACATAGTTATTACAACATCAAACCTGAACACTGGCCTCGCCAAAATTGCAGGACAAATTTACTGAGGGGAAGTGTATGCCGTATAGTAGGGACAGGGAGAGAGTCGTAAGTGTACATCATACACTAAGGATAGGAAAATGAAAGAGCTAAACCCTGAACTTCCGTGGTTGAAGTCAAAAGATAATGCTTAAAAATGAAAAAAATCAAGATGAAGCATAACTATGCTAAAGATATGGGTGCAAACAAAAATCAGCAAACAGAGTTCAAAGTGTTTGCCTCTGAGCTATTTTTCATAGCCAGTCTTATAAGTTTAATTTTTAAAACTACGTACATATATGACTTAAATGAACCTTCAAGTGCCTTCCTTTGGCTCTTTCCTGTCAGATGGCCTCCTTGCCTGTCTTAGTTTTTAATGAGCACCAGTAATGAGCCAAGCCCTCTGCTAGATGCTAAGGAGACAAAGACACATGCAACCCAGTTCTGTGCTTTGTGAAGGAGTTTTCAGCTAGGTGTAGGGGGTGGTGCTGCTCTCATTAATCGGTGCGGGGCCGGTAGGGTGGCATGCCATGCCAGGGGTCAACACAGTGTGTTAGTGGAACATACCAGAAGGGCTCCGAAGGCTTAGGGTCAGGAGATGTGTCAGAAAAAGCATCCTGGAATGTGATGGCTAAGAAGAATTTGAGTCTTGAAGGAGTATAAAAGTTGGTCAGAATAGGAGGCCAGAGATTTCAGGCAGAAAGAATACCAACGAGGGCGCTGAACTGAAAACCAGTGAGAGTTTTCATGGAGAGCCCTTTGCCTACTGTGTTCACACAGCTCTTGCTACAATACCCAGTATAACCTACCTGCATATGACATACCGACTGAGGTTTATGATGATGAAAAACATTTGGCCAGTTAATGCCAGAACCAGGATCAAAAACTAGTCCTCTAATTCCCTGTAAAAGAGCTTTCCGTGACATCAAGCTGCTTCTCAAAAAAATTACTTTTTTAATTTTAAAATCTTAGTGAACCAACTTGAAGAAAAGCTAAACCTTTACATGATTAGCCTCATCCTGAACTCCACCCATTCTGCCAAGTTGAAGTAGAATAAACTAATCAGAACACAGAGAGGTTTATAGGAAAACTCCAATAACCAAAGAAGTTAGGGCTCATCACTCCCAAACTTATTCTCCATTATTGAAGATCAGAGAAATGCATTTATTATTATGATATCAATTCAATGGTAATTGGTACAAAAATTCAAACAAATAAGCAACAAAAAACCCCATACAACCTAACTCAGTCTTTAGTATGGATAAACACTTAGAACTTTTGCTATGTGTCTCCTCCCTGCCCCGTTCCCCAGGCATACCATGCTGTGAGAGCACACACTACAGTTGCTGTTGTTGCTGTGTCTGCCTCTCTCTTTTTAAAGACAACCTATTTAATTACTTTAAATATATTGTAACTGCACCAACCCTAGGAATGCAGAGAAGCAGTAGGGGGCACATCAGCAGAACTAGGTGACCTGAGTTCTAGTTTTAGTTCTGCTGCTTACAAGTAACGCAATATTGGGCAAGATTCAAACTCTTACAACCTCAGTTTTCCCATCTCTTAAATAGCAGTAAATGCATATACCCTCACAGAGTCAGTGAGAAGTTTAAATAAGACACAGGGCACTTGTGTGACTCTAGGAAAAGTACTTAATGTCTCCAGACTTCAGCTTCAGCAGCTGCAGGATGAAGGGGTTGCACATGGATGTGTCCCCACATGCCGTTCACAGCTTGAAGCCTGCATGTCTATGTAAAGATGCTTCCAAAAAACGTGAAGCACCATTCAAATATATGCTGCCGCAGAGACATATGATTATGAAATAAAATAGATGAAAGGGAGAGTGTGTTATATATCTTTTTACTATGTACCACCATTTCTCTATTTCATTTGTGAGTGTACTTTATAAGTACCAACCACCTGAGATCATGGAAGTGAAAGAAGTTTCCGGAAAAGCACGTATACGATGATGCGGGTAGGTCCAAGAGAGAAACAAATCAGCAAAAGAGGCTGAGTGGGAGTGGATGAGAGAGGTGGAGGGGAGTCAGGCGGAGACTGTGAGGATCATGGAAACCAAGGGGGAAGGCTGGGCTTCAGCAAAAAGAGGGTGTGCTGAATTCAGTGCAAGAGAGAAGTGAATGAGATGATTACTGAAAAGGTGACATGGAATTGAACAGCGTGGAGGTGACTTGTGACTTTAGCAAGAGCAATTCTGGGGAGGCGGGGATAGAAGCCACATTAGAATAAGCAGAGTGGCCAGAGGTCTGGAAGGAGAGACAGTGCATGTGGATAATGCTTTCAAAAGGTTTTGCTGTGAAAGGGGTTACAGTTACATGAGTCAGAGTTAGAGTAATAGCAAGTGAAATCTGTGGGGTCTAGAAAAATATTACAACATGTTTAAATACTAATGTGAAAGATTCAGAAGGAAGAGAGAATGACGATACCTGAGAATAAGGAGATAAAGGATGGAGAAGAGTACCTGGAAGGGTGGAAGGCTTAGAGAGGAGAGGGGGAGAGGCTGGTGCAGCTGCAGGTGGGCTTGTACGTCTGCACCTGGGAAGCTGGAGGAGCTGCATTTGGGTAGCTTCTATTTTCTCTGGGAAGTACGAGACCGGAGTACTGTCTGAGCCTGTGAGGCAGAGCAGTGTGAAGTTTGAAGAAAGTAGAGGCTGTATGAAAGTCATTATGGAGGTCAGACTTAAGACTTTCTCGTATCAACAGAATTTCTTTTTAAAGACTTTATTTATTTGAGGGGAAAGGGAGGGAAAAGGACAGGGAGACAAAGTTGGTTCGAGAGATGTCAATTGGTTGCCTCCTGCACACCCCCAACTGGGCACCTGGCCCACAACCCAGGCACGTGCCCTGACTGCAAATCGAACCAGTGACCTTCTGGTTTGCGGGCCGGCATTCAGTCCACTGAGCCACACCAGCCAGGGCCAGAATTTTTAAATTTCCAAGCATGTTCCTTTAAATGGAAGTTTTGTGGAGAATAATGATCTGTTTGGAGATGAAGTATTAGATAGATACTGCTCGTGACAAATGAAATCTAAAGCTATCATTTGGACAAACTGCAATTATCTGGACATGAAGAGAGCCATTCTGCAAATGATATCCTCTAGAAGTTGTTCCTAAATTTCCCAAACAAAAGATGCTTTCATTCCTCTGGGCTCTCAGCCCCCTATCCTTCTCCATAATGTCCTTTGTGACAAACAGTCTTATCACCCCACGTGTAGCTTATCCACCTGCTACGCTCTGGGCCCATTAAAGGCAAGAGACTATAAGCTCATAGCAGAATTGCTCAGTGTGACTCTCAATAAATGTTTGCAACCTTTGAAATGGTTATATACATTAAAGAGGAAGTGTTATCTGATTTATACAGATTGTCTTTATACACCTGGAGGTAGACTCTCCTGCCATAAAGTATCTTTGTAAGAACAAAGGATTTCCAGAAACAGCAACTTATCAACAAACGGGCGGGCCACGCTTAGAAGCGAGTGCCTTCACGTGAGCCACAGCTCCACTCTGCTTTAGTTTCAGGAGAGCCCGATGTTGCCGAACAAAGGAAATTCAGGGAAATGAAACAATTCCCTCCCCCCACCCCTGTCCTATTCCTTTTAGATACAAAAGATAAGTTAATTTTCTAAAGTATTTCTCAGTATGAACAAAATGGAAAAGCGACCTTTGAGTCTGTGGCAGTCATTTTATGTCAGTGTTTTTAGCAGAAGCAAGGCAATGTCCAGGCTCAGGGAAGGCTCAGCCACAGGAGCCAACTTTTACTCTCCCTCATGTTACACAGACCATAAATAAAGAGAAATAGTTTAGCAGGCAGCCAGACCTGAATAGCTCAGAGTCACCCCTAGGGAGTGATAAAACTCTCCTGCTGGTAGACTTACATAAACCAAACCCAATGAATTTTTTAAGGATACATACTCCCTTTGCTCAATAAAACCGAATGCTTTCAACCTGAAAGATGGCTGGACTAAGAGGGAAAATAAATCAATCTGGCAAGAAAAAGTAATCATTCTGAGTGCTGGTAGATTAACTGAAACATATAGGAGACCAAATTCAGTGATTTAAAAATCATATGCTTGCTAGTTTAAAAAAATCTCTTAATTTTAAAAAAATTTAGGGTTTTTTTTTTTTTTTGGCCTATTTTAAAACATACCAGATGAACTCTGTCTAGTGATCTCACTACTTAAATGCTAAAACTGGAGCTTCTGTCCAATCTCTGACTTGATTATATTCAAAATAGAAGATAGAATATATTTCAAAGTCTGAGGCTTCTCTCAGATTTATCTAATATTTGATGGCAATTTTACCACATAATAAGTCAATTCAGTTTGACCATTCTGATAAAACCTTAGGTTATTTTTAAAAAGTTATATTTCCAATTTATTAAAGCAAAGAATCCAACAATTAATTGCTTTATTCTATTTTTGAAAAACACAAAAACAAAGAGGACAAAATAAACAAAAAACAGGTTGGAGTGAAGGAAAAGGGGAATCAGTCTGAGGAATCCCCCTATTCAGTCTGGGTCTCTGATAACCACTGGGTTTATCAACGGCTTGCTTACACAGAAGAGCATACTTTCTATTCTAAAGAACCCTCCCGTTTGTTCCTCCAAGATATATATGCATATTTTAAGAAATCTTTAAGTGCCCGCTTGAATGAAACCAACGGACAAGGAGGAATACCAGGGGAGTTAGGTGGTTGTCTGCAGGCAAGATATTGATCAAAGGGCCAGAGGCGTTTCTAAGGGAAGAAGGTTCTAGGGTGAACCTAGAGTAGGAAGAGCAGTTCTTTTAGAAACACGTTAATCCTAAATATTAACAGAAACAAAACAAACTGAAACTGAAATATTAATTCTATGAGAATAATTAGTCTTCAAAGCATTTAGAGATTGCTGGTTTTAAAAAGAAGTACGATGCTGGTCAAAGCCAGGTAGATTATTTCACTTTGCAATCTCTTTAGAATTTAATGTTTTAGGGACTTGTTTAGGGACATACCGAGAAGGTCGAGTTCATTTGGAGTTCTGAATCTCCTTCTGTGTACTGGCTCAACTTTTTTGAAGAGTTATAATATCTATTACTGGTGAGGGGCCAGTATTGCTGAGGTGTTATTAGTTTGAAGATGGCTGCTATGCTCTTATTTATTAAAAGAGAGCGATTTCCATCAAACTTGGGAGAGCCTGACAGTAGAAATGATCTCTTTCCTGGCAACCAAAGGATTCTAGGTAGCAAGCTAGCCATGGTAATTTGTTTTTATGCTGTGTGGTGTTCCAGAATGCATAATATAGGTTTATAAGGAAAAGAAGACTTTTATTAAAAAATTCTAAGTGGGAGGAATAGAAAAAGCTTTTCTTGGTATGCACATGTTTTATGCAATCATATATTCTCAATTTAGAGTTCCAAAACACTAGAGGGGTCCTAAAAACCATATTCTAAATAAATTACAATAGCCAGTTGATATGTCCTGTTGGGCTGGGACAGTCCCAGTTAATGTCTATTGTCCCAGGGTAATTATTGATAGCAGCCCGTTCAGTCCCCTATGTGGAATTATATGATCACCCTATAATAACCAAGCATGGAGTTATAACCCAGCCCCTTGGAGGAGTTTATTATTCTACTTGGATATTGAATTAAATTGTTTCTGCATTGTAATCACCAAAGGCTGATTATACACTTCTCACCACTGGATAGAAGGATACATACAAGTTTGTCTATAAAGATATGTTTATTCCAAGCTCCAAAATTCACAAATAAATTTTCTGTCATCTATTTCTTACAATGACTATGCAAAGTTAGAGCATTATAGGTCCTGGCTGGTGTGGTTCAGCGGATTAAGCACCAGCCTGTGATCCAAAGGGTCACCAGTTTGATTCCCAGTCAAGACACATGCCTGGGTTGTAGGCCAGGTCCCTGTAGGTGCATGAAAGGCAAGCAAACATTGATGTTTCTCTCCCACTCTCTCTCCCTTCCCCTCTCGTTAAAAATAAGTAAATAAAATCTTTTTAAAAAGTTAGAGCATAATAGACAATGTCAGCTTTTTAAGGTGCGTACTTCTGTAGGCTCGAGGCTGTTGTAGGCTACAGGCTGAGGCAGTCCCTGTAGCTGTGGCCACTTAGCCCCAAATGCTGCTCAGCCTCAGGCCAGGCCTGTGGCTGGTCCCCCTCTCTTCTTGCATCATAGTCTAAACTGACTTCTTGCCTTTTGGCACCTAGCTTGCATCCCTCTTTTAGAAACTGGCTCCCACTTTGGTTCCCTATTGCACTAATCTACACTTTGTTTCCCTGCTTTGTCCTTTCTCTGGAGTTTCAGGGATCCCTTCTACTTGGATCCACCCATTCCCAATCATCACACTCCTAATTCTTTATTCTGCTTGTATTCTTGACAGTAAGAACAGATATTTAGGACTTCTCATTTTTGAAGAGCTGGCACCTACTACAATGCCTAGTGCAGAGTATATTCTCAACAAGCTGTTGTTAAATGAATGAATGATGAATGAATGCTGATGCTTCCTTCTCACTGAATAGAGCTGGGGTTCCATTCAAGATCCACTTCCATCTTGGCTGCTCCCCCTGTGAACAGGACTCAGGGAGTTAATGCTATTTATGTATGTTACTCTTGGATGAATTAACACAGGCAGAGTTTAAAAAGCACTGGGTAATTGGTATGTCCTGAATGGGGTTGTACAGGGTAAGCCCCAGCTGAGGCGATGTGTGTGGTGCTGAAATTCACACCGTAGTGGCACTGCCATCACTAGGCTCTGAGGAGGGCGGCCTTTTGGTTCTATCTGGTTTGTGGAGGGAGGGTCCTTTCTGCAACCCATCCTCCTGGTGTGAGAGGCAGCAGCCCACGTGTGCTAGAAGAGGCCCCAGCATGGCCATCATTCCCACAAGGAAGCGGTTTAAGTAGGTTTTGGGAAGTGCGGCTCTTAAGGAACAAGCACTTGTGAAGGAGTGAGCTACCATCACCTTTCTTGCTTCTTGTAGGTAAGACCCCAAAACTTTGCTTGAAAGTACATAAAGGCACACTTCATCAGAATTTAAAAATAAGAACTTTAGAATGGTAGCTGACTAACTCACGTTTTTTATTGTGCCCTTATGTTGAAGCATTTTTTTCCCCCGGGGAGTGAGGTGAATGCTCTTAGCCTTGGAAGAATGCTCAAAAGGTTCTTTTTCAAAGGATTCCCTCAAAAGTGGCCTCTAACCTATACGTGAAATCTAGAGATGTTGCAGTTGAGGATAAACAACGTACAGGGAGGTGGTTTGCCTTGCCTACAGGCACTTCTCTGGGATAACCAAATACAGAGACATGCTTACTGCCACTCAAGAGTGTCCTCTAACACAGTGGTTAAGAGCACAGACATTGGAACCAGTTTGCCTGAATCCAAATCCTGGCTCTTGACACTTACGAGCTGGGTAAGGTACCTCACCTGTAAAACAGTATAATAATGGTACCGAAGTCTCAGGGTGGCTGTGGGGGTTAAAAAGGGTTAATATATTTGAGCACTTAGAACAATAGGTGGCCATACTAAGTGCTGCATGTGTTAGCTATTAGTACTATTGTTTTATTTTCTGAGAGTGAAAACAAGGTATGCTTAATACGAAACATTCATTTTTCGGTAGAGATATGCCAGGTATATATCATATTAATATAAACATTGGAAAAAATAACAGGATTTTAATCAAGAATATTTTCTGAAATTTGGGTTGAATGAGAATTCCACATTCTGTCCAATTCTTTTAATAACACTTGTGATCTTCTGTTCATTCATGACCTCACTCAGGAAGTTCAATGTTGCTGCAAATACTACAAATACCAAACTGATGTTTCCTAACGGGGTGCTCTGCCCAGAATGCGCAGGGCCCTTTTATGGCTCTGGCAGCTGGAATGAGAACTTGATTACGTCTGAGCTCCTGAAAACATGTTTGCTTTCAGCTGCAAAAGATGTGGCAGGAAGGAAAGTCCAACCATTTCCAGCCCCAACCAAGACTTGAGAGAAATGGATACCTTAAAAATGAGAATAAAATATGCTAAAGTGCCAAGGAAAGGCAATTCTTTGCTTACAAATTCCAGGTCTTCCAAGTTAAGATTTGCACTTCAACCAATTTTACTTGTTCACATGTTAAATTAAATTTTGTTTTACATAAGAAAGTATAAAATGTTCCACTTACTTTATATTTTTCTGTGTGCATTTGGTAGAAGAGAGGCATTTCCAAGAATGCAAATAAGAAAATGTGTACTATTTTTCCCCTTGCTAAAACTTGTTACAGAATTTTCCTGATTTATATGCACAGAGCTAAACAACGGAACATAATCTGACCGCTGGGGATACTGATGATGAATGCCACCTATGTGCCCGTGACAGGCACTGGAAAGATAATAGCAATACATCCATGATCCTTGCCCTCATGTTGTTTACAATTTAGAAACTGTAAATATATTATTTCTAACATTCACAGTTCTCCACATTAGTCATTGTTATTTCTACTTTGCAGGCCAGGAATATAAGCCTTAACTTAAGCAACTTACTCATCATCACACAGCTATTAACTGATAAAGCTGGGATTCAAATCCTAGTCCATCTTATTCCAAAAGCCAGGTTTAAACTAGAATAGAAACAGAACCAGAGAAATGGACATCACACGGAGGGATTTCAGGGGGGAGGCGAGGAATGCGGGGGACAAGGTACAGGGAAGAAGACGCATAACTGGTAGGCCTAAAATAGATGGGGAGAGATAAAAAATGGTATAGGAAACAGGGAACTCAAAGAACTTATATGAACAGCCCATGGACATGAACTAAGGGGGGAAGCATGCTGGAGGGTTGGCAAGGGCAGGGCAGAGGGGGGAGGAAGGGGGAAAACTGGGAAACTGTAATAGCATAATCAATAAAACTGTAATAGCAAAATCAATTAAAAAACAACAACAACAACAACAACAAAAAACACCCCAAAGCCAGGTTTATTAGATTCTTTTTACTACACTGCACTGGCTTTAAATAATAAATGTGTTCTCAAAAGTTACAGATTCAATGTTTTATGAAGCATACCATGGTTTTAGAAAGCAGGGACTATTTCTGAAAAGCAATCACTTTTTCCTTTTTAATATACATCATATTTATGTAAAGCAAGGAACGTCAGTAAATAGGACACTTGATCAAAGGGCTGGCATATCTTTAGAAGGTTAGTAAAATACAGCATTTATATTGTACCTGATCTGAACTAGCTTTGTACCGGACAGTCTTGAACATGACCTGCAGACTCAGTGCTTGCCCTGGGTACAAATCTGATGGTGCCATGTACTGACCATAGGACATATTATATCAGCTCTCCGAGATTCTGTTTCTTCACCTGTAAAACGGGGATATCATCACCTATCACATGGAGAACTATGAAGAGTAAATGGAGGAAAGTACATTTTTGAATGTTTAACCACGCTGGGCAGGCTTCAGTCGCTTTCTGTTCCCCCACATACACACAACAGCTTTTCTGACAATGGGTGTAAAGCACATCTTTGTTTAGCACTTAGAGACAAAAAAATCCCTCCAATGAAATGTTCCAGAGCATGAAGATCACTAACTTTGATGCCCTGCTTGTGGCAAAACCTAGGCCATAAATGAGGATTAGAGACTTTCAGGATACATTTTCTACATGATGCAGGTTTAGGATGACTGAAGAAGGGTTAGAATAGATAATTCCTAAACCACAAGTAATCTCCCACTAAATGCAAAGTAGGTAAGGATATATAAACACACGAATACATAGAGTGTAAGTATTCACCACCAACACTTCTAAAACACACACACCAGAACGCGTCCATTTAAAAGACTTATTTGAAAGGGTCACACTGAAAGCATATGTATCTATTTCATCCATGCACCTAACTGATGTTTACTGGGAGTTGGGTAAATCTGGGGCACTGTGCTCGCACTGGGCATATGGTGATGAACAAAACAGCAGGGTCTTCTTCCTTCAGAATCAGCTTTGAAGTCCCATGTGGCATCAGACACATTACTGATACATAAATATCACCAAGAACATTTAGATCTGAGTGACCGTAGCCTGAGCTCATCGTGGAAGTGGTCTTAGATCCCACTAACTAGAAGACAACGTTAAACTAGGCTTGTCTAAGAGAATCTACACAATTAGCAGGGGAGTGCTTGCCTAACACAATAGAAAAAGTGCCTGTGGACGATGCTTGTGGCCCCAGTGGAATGTCTCACATTTCCTGAGCCTCATCATTGTTAATCATGATGATAAAAAAAGATTCCCTTTTCTATAGCCTTGGGGAAGAAACCTATCCAAGTTATTTTTTTTAGATGACATTGTTTATCTTATTCAGGTTTTAAAAATATTTCTGATTTTTTTTTTTGTTGCCAATAACTAAGCCCTCTTTCCTTATGAGGACAACCTTGATTTCTGAAACTGTTCTTCTCTTGACATTACTTGGGAGGTGGACATTATTTCTCCAGAAAGGTAAACAAAGGAATAAAAACAAGGTGACTCAAAGGATGAGGAAGTATGTTTTTCTAGAGAACAAAAGATCTTTTCACAGTATGTCAAAGACTTAACTGTGAACTTTCCTGAATGTAAACATTGTTCAAATGGCAAAAGGAATTTCATCTATGTCTATAAAAGATCCTGCACAATAGTTCTTGCTCGAAGCTGCATTTGGCAGGCAGTAAAGTAATATTTTCTTGAATACTTTGCATACAGACTTACAAAACCTTTTTTATCATCTCAGGAGAGATACAAGCACAATACTCTCATAATAGCAATAATAACACATAGATCAGAGTACTGATAGAGACGACTTATGTCATAAATTATAAGTAATACCATCTATGCTTCAAATCTTCAGGAATAAAGAAACGCTTTATGAGAAAGGTTAAAATATTAGGCTGATGTTTACATTTAGCATAAGAGTTTAAAACTTATTTTAAACACTAGATGTAGAAAAAAACAGATTTTCTTATGATCATAGCAGAAGATTATCAATATTTTAAACTGACAGGAATGAGATATTAGCTAAAATAAATATTTAAATTTTTGTACTTTAAAGTTTTATTCTCTTTTAAAATTTATTTATTGATTTTAGAGAGAGAAGATGGGAGAGAGAAACATCAATGAGAGAGAGGGACATTGACGGGGTGCCTCCCATACACACCCTAACTGTAACAGGGTGAAGCCAAGAGGGGGGCCCCAAATAAGGATTTGGAATGGGGTCCAGAACTCAAGGTGTCCAGGAAATATGAGAAAGATATATAAGATGTCCTTACCCCTTCCCCCCACAGGTGTGAGCTGGGGGAAAGGACACATGGAACAGGAACACAGAGAGCTGTTTTGCATAGCAACAGCTCTGCAGATAACCTCTAGAATGGTCATTTAACATATCTATAATCTTTAACTGGTTGCATAGATATGTTAAATAGCTGTGGCCATGCTCTGAGCCAGGGGGATGGAAGTGACCTCTACTCAAGATGTAACTGGGGGGCAACTGCCTCTGGTTACAGTGCCTGCGTGAGGGCTTGGAGATGATTGGCTCCATGCCATGGGGCCACACCTGCCCAGAGCCACTATGGCAGCCCAGTAAAGCTGGAAGGATACAGGAGTGCTGGCAAGTATAGCCAATTGTGGGAGTTGGAAATGGGACTGGAGAGGAAGATTGGCACAGGGATTTAAACCTAGATGCGGCAGCCATTAAGGGGGAGAACCACATGGCTTTGGCCAGAGTGGGGAGACCCCAGCAGCCATGTGAGGGAGAACCACGCAGTTTTGGCAGAGTGGAGACCCCCTCGCAGCTTTGGTGGAGGGGAGAACCACACAGCTTTGGCCAGGGTGGAGACCCCCACAGCTTTGCAGAGGAGAACCATGCAGCTTGATCCTGGCCAACGACACAGCTGATGGTGTTGGGAGCCTGAATCTATTTCTTTTCCTAAGATACAGTACCCCAAATTAGAGCAGAGGGAGAAGGAAGGACTGGGTTCATCCGTGGGTATCCTAAAGGACTTTGATATTTTAATGAAGACATTGGGTCACTACTCTAAGTCTGTATAGCTTTAAATAAACATTTCCTTTCTTTTTCACAAATCTCTGGCATTGAGAGATGTCTTTCCTCTGGTGGCGGACAAGCGAACCTAGTGGGGGGTCCTTTCAGTAATAGTATATTGTACCTCCCTTGGCCCTGTTCTGTAACAGTTTTTGGCATCCATGAGTGGGCCAATAATTGCCCCCCCTTGGCCCTGTGTTTGGTAACACAACCAGGTACTAAACCGGTGACCTTTCGGTTTACAGAACGATGCTTCAACCAGCTGAGCCCCACAGCCAGGCTAAAGTTTTATTCTTCACAAACCTCCTAGTTATAATACATTTAAAACTAATAGGGGTAATTATGCTTATAATATTTAAAATAACTATATATGATAACCAAATTATATAATAATTATGGAAATTCCAAACATCTTTCCTTACCTATCTGCAGATTTTGCAGACATTTTATTGTCACCATTATCATCTCAAATCCTACTGCAACCAACTGCTGGGCCTTTCTTCCATCACGACAGAAGGATTGCACACCTTCTAGGAAATGATCTATAAGGAGCAAAACTTGGGGACAGAGGATGTAGAGATTTTATTTTGGGGATTCTATTTTTAAATAATGGTTGGGGATTCTGTAGATATGGCTTAGAGTCTAGGAGAGGTAGCAAGAAGCCTTGCTTCAGCTTCCTTTTGCTTTCTGTTTTTTGGTACTTCTACCCTGAGTGTAACTGGGTACTGGTGCATTTACTAATAAATTAGCACACATACCATGGTACTTGTCTTTTTGAGTTTATAGCTCCTTTGGTTTGGAATCCTGAAGAGAGAAACTGTAAGTGATAGGAAGACATTCCTAGGTACTACCCTAATATCATATAATACCTTGAAGACTTCAGGGTGCTTTAACAAGTACAGAGATTGAGTTAATAGCTTAAGAACTACCCACAAAGGAAAATCCCAGCACAGATGGCTTTACCATTGAATTCTACCAAATCTTTAAAGAAGAATTATTATTAATTTTGAACCCCTAACACCAATCATAGAACTCTTTACTAACTCCTAGAAGAGGAACATACTTTTCAACTGATTCTATGAGGCCAGCATACTGGGAGCAAACCAGAAAAAGACATCACGAGAATCAATATATTTTATAAATTATCCCCTACAAAGGAAATGCAAATCAAAACCATAGTGTGGTTCCACTTCACACCCACTAGGATGATTATAATAAAAAGACTGACAATAACCAGAGTTGACGAAGATGTGGAGAAGTTGGGACCCTCATACGTTGCTGGTAGAAGACAAAACAGTGTCACTGATTAGGAAAACAGTCTGATAGTTCCCCAAATGATTAAACCAAAGTTGCCATATGACCTGGCCATTCCATTTTTTGGTATATACTCAAAAGAACTGAAAACATGTGTTCATATAAAAATTTGTATAAAAATGTTAATAGCAGTAATATTCATAATAGCCAAAAATGGGGAAGAATTCAAATGTCCATGAATGGATTAAATAAAATGGTATATGTATGTGTGTGTGTAGATATATATATTTCAGCAATAAAAGAAATGAAGTACTGATACATGTTACAACATAAATGAACCTTGAGAACATTATGTGAAGTGGAAGAAGCCAGTCACAAAGGACCACATACTATATGCTTCCATTACATTAAATGTACAGAACAGGCAAACCCATGGAGACAGAAAGTAGATTAGTGGGTGGCATGGAGTCAGAAGGAGGAAGAAGACACATCACTATGGGAGTGGGGTGGCTGGGGGAGGCGGCACTGGGGATGGAACTTTGAGATGGATGGCTCTGTGACCTGCAGAAACAGAAAGGAGGGAATGTGCCCCAAATGGCAGGTAGCAAGGGCAAAAGTGCACAGGAGGGCGAGGATGGGCTGTATTGGGGGAGGCCCTGAATGCTGGGAAGAGGGGGTTGTAGTTCGGGTTGACAATAGCACAATTTCTGAAGGTTTTTGAACTAGAGTGCCAAGTTCAGAGTTTCTATGTAAGTATGTAAGAATTAATTCATCAGTTTATGTAGAATGGATTACAATAAAAAGACTGACTCTCAGACAAACTTCCATTGTTAGGAAGGATTGGATATTACAATGTTTAGGGTAAATGACTTCATCTTCAGTTACTTGAATAGGCATACTTAAATGAATCATCTATGAGTTATATTCAGGAAGATAATTGTACTGTCTATATTTCTGGTGGGATACTTTATATGTGTTTCTTTGTGAATAATTTTGACTAAAGCAGATTTTTTTGTTAATATGGTGAGTATCATTAATTTTTTCAGTATACTTAGTACTTAATTACCAGTTTCTTTCATCTTTTAATTTCCAAAGGTTTGCTGTTAAGAGGGGCTGCTACTTTTTTCTATTAAAATATACTTTCAGTGATATAATATCTATTGGTGGCAAAACAGAATTTATTTCCACTAATAAGTCTTATATCTAACCAAAGAATTTTAGAGCTGAAGGAAATATACCAGAATGCTTTATGCACACACTCAAGTATCATGTCTTGGAAGGAACCACTATAGCACCGGTGGTTGTTTGCAAAACTTAGAGGGAAGTTAAAATTAAAATGATGACTGCAACAAACATCATGTCTCCACAAAACTGGTTGGGACAGGAAAAAATCTAATTCCTTGGACTGTTCGTCTTAATCTATGTAAGTTATGATCAAAATATTAACTCCTCTCCCAATAAAAAGGGGTTTCCTAAACCAACAGGATTCCTACAATTTTCAAATTTAATTCAATAGCTCTTTATAAATTTTAAAATTAGTTCCCCATGTTCTATAATCATTCCCCCACTTATTGTATGGGTTTATCATCATAAATAATAACATCATCTCACATTCCTCCACTTATTGTATAGATTTATCATCATAAATAATAACATCTCACATTCGTATGCTATTTACAGTTTGCAGAGAACCTGAACATGTGTTATATAACCTGGTTTTTTACAACAACTCTGTGAGGTAGCTGCTTTGATTATCTCCATTTTACAGATGGGGAAATAGATCTTGAGAGGGGTTAAATGACTTACCTAAGATCACTGACTGCAATTGGGAATCAGGTGTGGCTGTTTGGTTCTCAGATATTCATTCTACAGCCACAAACTAACAAGTGTAGGGAAAAAGGTGGGGGGGAGGGAGATGTTTCACCATTTGGCTCTGCCAGCTTTGCAACAGTCAGCCAATGAACAGTGAGCTCACTTACAGAAACAAAAGACTCAGCCTTCTCGGAGACACCAAAGGGGTTTGCAGTCTTTATCACCCCTCTCAGGGACCACAGAGAAACTTTAAATGACCAAACTAATCACACATATACTTACTAATTCACTGACCCATCAACAATTCATTGAGCTCTGACCAGGTGTCAGGCTCCCAAGCAGATGACTAAAAGGGGCTGTGAATTCTGCTCTTGAGGAGCTTGCCCTTTTGACCTGCATGAAAGTAAGAGATCACAGTCTGACCAGAGCAGGGGGATGCCAGGGAGGGAGGGATGAATTCGGTGGGGGGGGGGGGGGAGACATGGACCCAAGCCATCTGGGCTCAGCCTTGAAGGGTGAGACACAGAGCGGGTGGCAGGCAATTCAGCCAGAGAGGACAACGTGAGGGAAGGCCTGGGCAGGGCAACGCGTGCCCACACGGGCACTGCTCTGGCTTCATTCTGCTCATCACCTGACAATCAGAGAATTTTGCTTTGTCACTCATAAAATGCATGAAAAATAACACCAGGTTAGGTTTTCCCCCAACAATTAATAGAGTTTTGTTGTTTATTATTGTGACTTAAAGAACATGTAAAATATATATTTGATATACTCTGGCTTTTAACAGAGGGTATGAATATGACTTTGGGAGAAGAAACAATTATTTTCTCTTTATACCTAGATAATATTTTGAGATAATTGTTTATTTTTTCTTTGTTCATTTCCCCCTTTTCCTTCCCTCTGATTTAAGCAGATTCCTTTGTTACATCAGCCTAAGCACATAACAGGGCAGAAAGGAGTGGTACACTGCCCATCTTTTTTAGCTTCTGTATTCTAAACCAGAGGTCAGCAACTTTTTCTATAAAGGGCCAGACAGTAAATATTTTAGGCTTTATGGGCTATAATGATCTATATTGCAATTGCCCAATTCTGCCTTTGGAGTGCAAAAGCAGCCATAGACAACACATAAATGAGTGAGTGGGGCTGTGTTCCAATAAAACTTTATTTATGGACACTGAAATTTGAGTTTCATAATTTTCATCTCACAAGATATTGTTCTTCTTTTGATTTTTTAATACTTAAGAAGTAAAATGAAACTGAGAGTCTTTATGACTTTGATTACATTACGCTTTAAATCCTAGCTATAGAAATCATTCTTCTCTCTCCCTCTCTCTGTCCCTCCATAGATACCTAGCCTTTCCCCTGGATGATCAGCAACCCCTGAGGCACTAGCTCAGACCTGACTCATGGTCACAGTCTGCACCTCTGTAGGCTAAAGATAGCATCTTGACCTAAATTATGTTTCAGTTCCTGAGCCCTAAGGTGCAACATCACCCTGGTTATTTTCTCATGAGACCAGACAGAGGGATGACAGGAAAAAACCCTCAGAATTCCTCAAGACCTTAAGGGTAAACATTTATTACCCTTACCGCACCTTGAATCAATCAGTTCCCAGCACGACCCAGGATGTATAACGCATGGTGTTTTGAGATTTTGTCCTACGTAATCTGCCATCTACATGCCATCAGGGAGGTGTGGCTTTTGAGCATTAGCTTCCTGTTCTCTTACGTGGCACCATCCATAATAAAATGACCAATATTTCTCCACTGAATTCTTGGTGTTTAGTGTTTGGCTCTGCTAGTTCTGGGTAGACAGACTCTGCTTTTTAACAAAAACAATTATTAGCTCAGGAGCCATATAAAAACCAGTGGTAATTTGCTAATCCCTGTTCTAAATTCTTAATGCCATTAGGAGAACCTAAGAGTTTTGTGAAGCAAGGAAGAAAATTTACCAATGTAAGCAAGCTACTTGAAAAAGCTTGGAAGAGAATGGGGCTTCATTTCTTGACCCTGCCTCAACCTGGTAAGAGGGGAGAGATCTGTGGGTCCTGGAATACTCTTTTGTCCCTCTGCCCCATAAAAATTCTGAATTTGTTGGCAAAATTTCAAATTAATGAGATTTCATTTAAAAATATGATTTCAGTCATCTCTTGAAAATGAGAAGGCCAAATGCAGCTGGTATTCTCAGATGGCAAGAGCTAGTAGAGACTGCCCTCCTAGGCGGGCCCTCCTGGCCTGTGTCTCCCATCCATGTTACCTGTTTGGCACCTGCAAGAATTTGGTCTAAAATCTACGAGGCACAGAATGATCTGTTTTCATCTCTGAGGGTACAATCTCCATTGAAACTAGTCTTTTGGTCCTACAGAAGCCACATGGCAAAGAGGAATGAAAACACAGGCTTCTGAGTTAGAGGGAAGTAGGCTGAAATCTCAGTTAAAAATTTTTTTTAAACATATTTTATTGATTGTGCTATTACAGTTGTCCCAATCTTTCCCCCTTTGTCCCTCTCCACCTAGTACCCCTCTTCCCTCTAGCAATCCCCCATGCCCATGGGTTGTGCATATAAGTTCTTTGGCTTCTCCATTTCCTAAACTATTCTTAACATCCCCATCTATTTTGTACCTACCATTTATGCTTCTTAATCCCTGCACCTATCTCAGTTTTGTTGATTGTTAGGGGAATGACCTTGGGCAAATCACTTAAGACCAACTTCAAAATGAGAATAGTAATACATAGCTGAAATGGTGGTTGTAATGATTATAGGAGAGAATGTATTGAAAGCACATAACATGTACTAAATAGTCAATAAAAAAGAATCCCTAGAATAAATAAGGTCTTTAATGTACATCTAATTATAGACCATGTCTTCATTGTTGTCTTTTCTGTAAGGGCCTACATGATCAGCTTACAATTTATTTCATTTTATAAAGAAATTAAGGCCCAGAGAATTAATATGATTGCCCAAAGCCACACATCAGAGATGGAACCCAGAAGAGGATCTGGATCTCTTAATTCTTTTAAAAAAATTTATTTTTTATTGTTTATACTATTACAGTTGTTCCCAATTCTCCTCCCCCCCTTTGTCCACCTCCCCCAAACCCTCATGCCCCCTCTTCCCTCTGGTCATCACAGATCTCATAATTCTTGACCTAAGGAAATTTGTCTGTGCCACACAGCCTCAAAGTTCTAAATTCTTCTCATAAAATTCTTTCATTTGATAGTCAAAAGATCTTCTAATGGGAAAAAACACTGAATTAAGTTTTCTGGCTAACCTGACTATACTTTTTTAAAAATCATGACTTCCATTTTTAAATTATAATGTCCAAATATAGTGAAACGACAACAGTTATTATCATTCAATTTCTATTTACTAGTTGTTGAAGTTATTGGAAACACCCCTATTCCTAGCTCATTGACACCCTCATGTGGTCAGTAGAAATAATAATTTCAGTCTAAAAAACCAGAAAAATCAGGAGTAACTTAACATTAATGATAAAGTATAGCAGATAGGTAGATAAGTATTCAATAACAAGTCACAATAATTATATTATTTTAGGCTCTGGTCAATGGCCAGAGGAAAAATTGGTTACCTACATCAGGCCAAATCTTTAATGAGACTGATAGGTTACAACAAATGATTTCTCTATTATAATCAAGAAAAATATTCAACATATGTAGCAGCTGTATTATCTCAATCTTTGTAGATTTTTCTCTAATACACATGGTTATGAATGATGGATTATGAATGATGGAACATTCGGGGACTTTCTGAGTGGAATTGGTATGTGTCAAGCACAGAGGCTCCACTAAAATGTCTCCTGTCAAATCCAAGCACAACTCAGTAAGTGGAAGGGCATATTAGAGAGAAGTTGATGAGCTGCAAATGCGTAAGGTTCTCTGGACATCCATTCAAGAGGGTAAGTCAGTTAAATGAAAGTAGGTCAGAATGCTTCTTTTGTATTAACAGGTTGACCTAAGTCAACAGGCAGTACCTAAAGAAATATTTATACCATATAGAAAATCAGTGACAAAAACAATTGGATTTACTTTTTGCATCACAAAGGAAGGAAGTATTCAAAAAATGACAAACCTGTCAAAAAGATCAGGGAACTGGCTTCAAGAGGTTCCCACTGGCTAAATCTGGAACAATGTGAGCATCAGAATAAAGAATGACAATGGACTATAACCTATTAAATAAGATGGAAATCTATGAAGTCAAACTAATAACAAACAAATAACAGTGCACTTCTTTAGCATGGAATCCCAGCTAACAAATATAGAAGGAATGATGCTATGTGAAAATAAAATCACCGTCTGGCCAAGATGGAGGCATAGGTGGACACACTGTACCTCCTCCCACAACCAAAATTAAGGACAACAAAGATTTAGAAACTAAAAAGCAACCGGGTCTGACAGAAAATCGAACTGTGAGGAAGTTCAACAACCCAGGTCCCAGGTGAGCAGGTGGTGGCTGGTGGACCCCGGCGTGCAGGTGGCAGCTCGCAGACCCGGGGTTCTCAAGGCGGGCTGGCTGACCATGGACAACATTCGCATGCAGATAAGCCAGGTGAAAACAGGGAGACAGATCACGTAAACCAGAGACACAGCACCAGGAAATTAAGCCTAAAAGCACTGATTGAAAACACTTGTGGGGGTTGAGGTGCTGGGAGAGACTCCCAGCCTCACAGGAGAGTTTGTTGGGAGACCCACAGGGTCCTAGAGCATACACAGGCCCACCCACCTGGAAGGCAGCACCAGAAGGGCCCAATTTGCTTGTGGGAAATGGCCAAAGAGACTGAAATATGAGAGAGAGAGAGAGAGAAAGCACCATTGCTCCCTCTTGGACCCTGTCCCCACATACAGCATCACAACTCTGCAACTCAGTTGCCCCACCTTGGTGAACACCTAAGGCTCCACCACTCATATGTAACAGGTGACACCAGACCAAAAAAAAAAAAAAATGGCTCAAGCGGAAGAACAGATCAAAGGCCCAGAGCCAATACATCTAAGCAACCAAGAGACAGCCCAACCTATCAGATGTACAGTTCAATGCACTGGTGATCAGGATGCTCACAGAATTGGTTGATTTTGGTCGCAAATTAGATGAACAAATGAAGGCTACAATAAGTGAAATGAGGGAAAATGCACAGGGAACCAATAATGATAGGGAGAAAACTGTGACTCAAATCAATGGAGTGGATCAGAAGGAAGAAAGAAACAACCAAACAGAAAACAAGGAAGAAACAAGAATTCAAAAAAATGAGGAGAGGCTTAGGACCTCCAGGACATCTTTAAATGTTCCAACATCCAAATTATAGGGGTACCAGAAAGGAAAGAGGAAGAGCAACGAGTGGAAAACTTATTTGAACAAATAATAAAGGAGAACTTCCCCAATCTGGCAAAGAAAATAGACTTCCAGGAAGTCCAGGAAGCTCCGAGAGTCCTAAAGAAGTTGGACCTAAGGTGGAACACACCAAGGCACATCATATTTACATTATCCAAGATGAAAATGAAGGAGAGAATTCTAGAAGCAGCTAGAGATAAGGGGACAGTCACCTACACAGGAGTTCTCATCAGACTATCAGCTGATTTCTCAAAAGAGACTTTCCAGGCAAGAAGGGGTTGGAAAGAAGTATTCCAAGCCATGAAAGTCAAGACCTACATCCAAGATTGCTCTATCCAGCAAAGCTTTCATTTAGAATGGAAGGGCAGATAAAGTGCTTCTCAGATAAGGTCAAGTTAAAGGAGTTCATCATCACCAAGCCCTTATTATATGAAATGTTAAAAGGATTTATCTAAGAAAAAGAAGATAAAAATATGAACAGTAAAAAGACAGCAAACTCACAGTTATCAACAACCACACCTAAAACAAAAGCAAATTAAGCAAACCACTACAACAGGAGCAGAACCACAGAAATGAAGATCACATGGAGGTTAGCAACAGGGGAGTGGGAGGAGGAGCGGGGGGGGGTGGAGATTCAGAGAATAAGTAGCATAGACGATAGGTAGAAAATAGAGGGAGGGCAAGGATAGTATGGGAAATGTAGAAGCTAAAGAACTTATGACACATGGACATGAACTAAAGGGGGAGAATGTGGATGGG